>JAUCMT010000059.1:10200602-10213890 GCA_032357475.1 Enteromius thamalakanensis
TTTATAAGCACAAACGCTCGCCTTGCGCTGTTCCGTGTTGCGCGTTGGTGACGTAACGTAATACGCAATTACGTTGATTGAATAAATCTGAAATAAAATAAAACATAAATATCAGATAAAACAACCTAACCAAATTTTTTACACAAAAATTAAAAATCACTTTGGCAATTATAAATAAATAAATTAGTAAACCAAAGTACTGAAATTCTTAAAACTAAAATGAGTGTATAAATTAAAACTAAGCAGTAATATATATATATATATATAAAATAATAAAAAAACGTCAAAAGGACATAAAGATATTAAAACCTAAATTAAAATATACACTAATTCACATTAGGCAATATAATTAATATTAAATGCTTGAAAGGACAATATGACCCCCATAAAAATTATTTGTTAAATTTTTTTTTATATCTATCTATGTATCTATCGTATCTGTGTGTTGTTAAAAAATCTTATTGTTAAAATATCAAAATCACTAAATGTGTTCCAAATCATTGATAAAATATTGTAAAATAATTATTCTAAATCATTCTAAAAATAATTTATAAAATAAATAAAATTGCTTCTAAGACATACAGTAGCTATAAATACTTTAATGACACTTTTAATCATCATTTTGAAGCTCAGCAGCTGACAATATACAGTCAATCACAAGTTATTATGTTCTCTCAAACATGTCTAAATCAATCATCAAAGATCTGACTGAAAATGTACTGTACCCTCCTGCAGGAGAAGAGCGTGAGAGTGAGAATGACTCCATATCTGGAAGTGTGCTCGCTTTCTCCAATCAGAGGGATGAGGAGGCCGTATCCATAAGCACTAACAGCGACATCAGATGCCGTCAGAACCAATCAGCTTTGCTGGCCACAGGAAGTTGGGTCAAATTGACATGCTTTAGAACATCATCCCAAAAGGACCTGCAAAACAACTACAAACCCCACAAAGGAGCTCAGGACATGACCAACGGCAAGGAAAGGCTGAGTCTGGTGTCACAGAAGATAGTCATGCCACGTTACCAGAAGAGGAAGAGCTCATCATCACGGGAGAAGAAAGTCACAAGGACCATTATGGCCATTCTGGTGGCGTTTGCAGCCACATGGACGCCCTACAATGTCATGGTGCTTATCAACACATTTTGCTCGGCCTGTATTCCCAACACCATGTGGACCTTCGGCTACTGGCTCTGCTACATCAACAGCACGGTGAACCCGGCCTGCTATGCCCTGTGCAATGTCACCTTCAAGAACACCTTCAAACAGCTGCTGACGTGCAAATACAGGAATATTCATGCCACCAGAAAACATTAAGACTGTGTGGTAAAGCTCTGTGCGCTTATAAACAGCTTCACTGATGATATCCAGAGGCTGGTCGTTTGGATCTGTTCCTGGGTTTTCTAAATACCAGGCTTGTCCAAACTGTTGAAACATTTATATGATATTTCAGCATCAAATTATGAGGAGGACAGCTGAAAAAGCTGCTCTTATAGCTTTGCGATATTAAAATACAAATATTGGTTATTAAATGATTAATCGAATCCACAATAAATATGTATATTTATTATGTATGTATACATATGTATATATATACACACATACAGTATCTTTTCAGAATATATTTGCATGTATATACATATATATATATAACAACCTATTTTTCTGCAATATATACATGCATGTGTGAGTATTTGTGTATACATAATAAATATACACAGCACATATATTATGTAAGCAAAAACCTTTATTTTGGATACGATTAATCATAAATGATTATAAATTATTACACATTTTATGTATAAAACACACTACTGTTTCAAAGTTCTGTTTTCAGCATTAATAATATGAAGACATATTTAGTAAATATTACTATATCAGAAACTTTGCAAATCAGAATGATTTCTGGGGGATCATGTGACACTGAAGATGCTGAAAAATTCAGGGTTACGTCACAGAAATAAGTTATATTCTAAAATATTGTCAAATAAAAAAGGGTTACTTTAAATTGTGATATCATTTCAAAATATTACTGATTTTAATTGTAACTAGACCTACTAGACCTCCATTACAGCATGTATGGTAAGAAAATCACATCATATATTCTATTTCAATTTCCTATAGTATTTAAGTAATTATATTTATATCTGTATTGAGAAGCGGGACAAAACAGGGTGCAAATTTGAAACGATAAATGAAAGTCAAATGAAACTATGTATCTTATGTGTATTAAGCTACTGACATTTCTGTTTTTTATCAGAATGTTTTTTTTTCACCTTGGACTGTGTATTATAATTTCAGTTCAATGTTTTTAACATTTCAAAACATATTCTCCTGTCAGCAGACAGATTTGTTGTGACCAACAATTCCTCAACAAATATAAAATATCATAATGAAATATTATCCGAAATATTCACAACGAACAAACGGCGAGTATGTTACTGTTTTTAAGTGTTTTGATACATCTTTGGAACACGAATGATCTATTTGCTCTGATCTCAGAACAGTATGTCTGCTGTAAAAACAGTTATATGAACAAATCTCTATCCATTTACATTCACCAGGATCTTAATATTTACATTTAAACATTTGAACTACATATTAACAAATGATCCAAAAAAACACATATGATCATAATACAAACTGCATTATGTAAATCATAGGACCTGCTTCAGGAGAATGATCTAAATATTTAAAATGATTTCCATAGAAGATGGTGTTGACGTACCATGGTTGTGACAAAGTAAATATTAACATTAGGATAACATTAAATATTCAGAAACTACCAAACTTCCCGGTTTATGTCTGACAGTGATGTACTCTTTATAGGAGGAATGGGGCGAGGGGGTCTTTGTGACAGCTGCCCTGATATATCCTGATTCTTTTATTTTACTACACAACTTTGAAACCTTATGAAACGTGCATGTCACTGAACAAAAAACAAAATGCTTTGATATGAGATATTATATCATATTATTAAGTGTTGCTTTTGATAAAACAAGCTTTTTCATGATTGAAAGACATGTTTTATCTATTTTGTAGCATATGAATGATTGAACCCACTTTAGATATAGTGAGAAGACAGGTGTCATTAATGACAAAATTAAAGGGGATAATTGTATTAAATACATTCTATTATCAATCCCCATAACAATTACAATTTAAAAGATGTTAATTTTCAAACCTATTAGCAGCTGGATGTTCTGTCCCGTGTCTCAAGAATCAGTGATATACATGGACAAATATTATATATATTTAAAAAAAAATATATATATATATATAATTATTTGCAATTTATTAATATATATGCAATGTATAGCATTACAAAAATAATCAAAATATTAACTTTTTACTTCCAATTAAATGTACATAAAACACATTTGATTATCATGTTTATATAATATATATATACTCTTTAGTTATTTAAGCTTCTTAAAAGTGTTTATTCATCTGTGCGGTGAAAAAAATACACCCTTATTTCAGACAGAATAAGCGTGTTATTGAACTGAAGAATAGAAAATATATATATTTTTTAGAAACATCAGGAATGAAGCAACTCCGTTAAAAACAATTTTAGCTTTAATCATTTATCATAGGAAAATAAACAGACATCTTGTAGGTCTTTAACAAGCAAACTGGCCTTTTTTTAAACAAAGTTTAAATTGCATATGTTCCATTTTTACCAGGGAGGAATCACATAAAACCAACGAGCAAGTTTTCCGTCCTGGTCCACTCACATGGTAAACATTTTTTCCTCTTCAATTTACAGTATAATGCTGGTATTTCAGGATAAATACTTAAAGGCAGTGACAAAAAGCGTTTGTCAGTGGAACTGAGAATAAAAGACATTTTACCTCAATATGAAGCTCTAAAACAAAGTACAGAAAAACACAAAGGCATTCAAAGAGAACCGTCAGACTATAGCAATAGCAAGGCTGTTCAGTGTTTTATTGCTGATTCAATTTGAACTACATCAAGCCTCTTTTCTCAACAGGCTTAGTAACAAAGCACACGACGTCTTCGTCAAATAATACACGTCTCTAGAAAAGCCAAGACATATCTGGCGACGCTGAGGTAGTTACGAGGTGTAGCAGGGCAGGATCTCAGACGCGTCTCCTAAACCCTTGACCTCGGTCATTTGCCAAAGTCCCAAGTTTAACACCTTAAGGCAGGGCAGCTGCGTGATTCTCTCCAGTCCTCTTTTGGTGATTTTGGTGCAGCCGTACAGGTCTATCCCGGTCAGCTGCGTCAGGTGATCCGCTATAAGCTCGAGGCCCTTGTCCGTGATCCGCACGCACTGGCCGATGTTTAGAGTCTTGAGCTCGTGCATCTGCCGGACCATCCGGTTGATCCCGTCGTCGCTGATGTGGCACGAGCAAAGCGACAGGGACTTGAGCTGGTACAGTCCCTGCGCGATATAAGCCAGGCTCTGGTCGCCCACTTTGTCGCAAAAAGACACATCCAGCCCGTACAGCCTCAGCGCGCCCATGGAGAGATGCATGATCCCCGTATCGCTAATGTTGTCGCACGATCGCAAGTTCAGAGTCCAGAGGTGGGTCATGTGTGACAGGTGGATCATGCCAGCGTCGGATATGCCGCCGCAAAAGCTCAAATTGAGCACTTTCAGCTTGTTTAGGCCCTTAGAAATGTGCTTGAGCGACAAGTCGGTCAGTTTCTGACAGTCCTGCAAAGTGAGGTGCTCCAAACTCAAGCAGCCCTCCGCGGCGCTGCGCGTCATCCCAGCCAAATGTCCTATGCCCACGTCCGAGACGTGTCTGCAGCTTCTCAAGTTCAGGCTTTTGAGATTATGAAGGCCCCAAGCGATAAGCAACAAGCCCGTGTTGGTGATATTACTGCACCCGCCGAGATCCAGCAGCTCTAGGTTCTTGAGATACTGCGCGATCCTGCCCAAACTGGAATCGGTGATCTGTTTGCACAGGCTCAGGTTGAGTATCCTCAGTGACGGGATGTCCTGGACGAACGCGTGCCCCAGGCCGTTATCCGTTAGGTTGTAGCAACCGCTCAAGTTAAGGCTCTCGATGTTCGGCATGCCCTGGATAACGTAGCTAAGGCTGCGCCTCAGGCTGAGGATCTGGACTTTCTTGATGCCTCTGGTTTGGAGGCTGGGGAACAGCGACGGGTTTGCTCTTCTCAGGTGGAGTTTGGCTTCTACTCCTCTCCAGACGGATTTGTGGTACGAGGCGTCTCTCCAGGCCGTGCAAACTTGCGCTACTCTACCTTTGCCTTTGACGTCCAGGTAGTTGAAGATCATCGCTAAGATCTCAGGGAAGAGGCTCGAGACGTGGATCTCCATTTCTAAGAGCGGCTCGTTAGCTTAGCGAAGTTACTAGTCTGGTTTTCTGCCGACGGGGACCGCATGTAAAAGAAATGCCGTGAGAAATGGAAGTAAACGAACAACGAAAATAAAAAACGAACGCGCTTTGTTGCATTTAAAACTTGGTCTGGGATTCATTCGCTTGGAGTAACCAGCTTACGTCGCTGTATTTGCACCGCCAGGTTCTTCGTAGCGACTATTTCCAGATCGCGGCGCATGTTTAGTAAACATAAATATAGATCCATGAAAAAGCGCGCAGAAAAGACTTTGAAAAACTGAACGTAACCGGTTGGAGAAAACAAACGATTTCGCGTGAATACCAATCAGCCATTTGACGAAAACTATGGAGTCCGGTTTCCGGTAGCCTTTGTCTTCGTCTATTCAAAACGGGGAGGGTGACTGTTCAGCGGGCTTGTTTTATTGTATTGAAAAAGCCGTATGTTTATGTTCAAAGGCTCTGAAATGTATATGAAAAGTAATATTTTTCATTTAGAAATATATTTAGTAATACATTTGCTCAAGTGAATTCAAAAAGTGTGTTTTAAAAACAACAACAACCCCCCTATTAATGATGGTACGCGCGACTCATTTGTGCGAATCGGTTCATTTGAACAGTTTCGAAGAATTGGTTTACAAAACGCGAATCTTTACATCATGTGCAAACCTGCAAACTGCCGTGGGCGATGCTTCTAAAATCTTCCGTTTTTTATATATATAAAATTTAGCTCTAAAAAAAATATATATATACACATTAATTTACGTTGAAAAAGTCGTGACACGGTTTAAACGCTAGGCATATATATTTTTTTAGATATTTGTGAAGTCTAATTTCGTAAACAGAATTCTAACAGGTCCTTGTTTGTAAACTTTATGATATAAGGGTATTAAAGTAACTTACTTGGAGTCAAATCCGCGTTTTATTACAAATGCTCACTTATCAGTTATTATAGGAATCAGGCAAATCTAAAAGAAGCCGGTCTCGGTTCACTGAATCGTTGAGTTGTTGATTCCAGAGCCGCTCTAATCATATTCGTGAACGAACGAGTCGCTTTTTTTGAAGCGTTTTAACTGACGTATTGAAAAGATTCGGCTCAAAAGAATGATTCAGTCATGAACCGAGCTTTACTTCCGGTTTGATGGCACGGCCCTTAAACAAATAAGCTCCACAGTTATCTTTGAATAGGAAATTAAACGTGATGGTTTACACGCTTCCTTCAAACGCAAATCTGTTCCTCCTGCCTACAGTTACAAAAAAAAAATAATAATATGAGCACAACCAATATAAAACCCAGCCTATTCCCACATAACCTTTGAAACACCAATAAAGTGAAGCATAAAAGTATTTTACTACAAATTCAGTCTTGTTGAGGTTATCCACAGCAGCACACATGAAAGCGGATAACAAATTCAGTATGAAAGTAAGCACAGACTTCAGAAATGACAGTGCAAGGTAGTAAAGTACCACTGTAAACTCTTTTTACATTTCTAAAAATGTTGCTTGTGAAAAAATCTATGCAAGTATGCTCAATCTCAAATCTATAAAACTACAGAGAAATTCATTACCATATAACTTAAATCAAAAGCTTACATACATAGAAAACAGAAACAAAAATCACAAAAAAACTCTTTAAAGTACCTTAAATGTTTATACAATGGGGCTTTTATGCATCATTTCAATTTTATAATCTGGAATATGCATTTATCCAATAATACTTATCCTTATTTACCAATTAAATGAACTCCTAAATTCTGAAGAAATCAGTAAGTGTCTTTTTAAATCAACACATACCTTCTAATAAAATAGCCATTAAAATTTAGCATTCCAATTTCATTTTAACACCATCTTTCTGTATTTATACTATTTTATCAACTAACTAAAAGGGAGTTTTTGTCAACACATTCAATTAGCAATCCCTGTTAACTTCCAGGCAGCTCATTATTATCACATAAAAAGAAGCAACAAGCTTGAGAAACAAACATCGTGTCCAAGACTAACAATGTTCTGCACTGTATTATCATTATCAGCGACTGTTGTTCTCACAGATTAAGAGACTAATTTCTTTTCATACCATTAAGAGTGCAGGTCAGCTTGACGATGAATAAAAAGCACTAAATGTAGTTCATTTAAAGCCCTATGACAATAAATAGTGCATGTGATCAAAAGTGACACTAATGGAAGAGATTTCTACATTTAGGCATACTGTCATCTCATAACACATTACGATACGTGAAGCTCATTTAAGGTGCAGTCACAATTTTGCGAATAAAAAGGCCTGCTGTCTGTCGTTGATTGGGTATTGATGTATGAAGCCCACTTCACACAGAAGAAACGGATCAGCTTTTTAATGGTCGACGTGGGAAATCTGTTGCGAAATCTTTTGGCCTCACGTGAGACTTCCTATTGCGTGGATTCCTATTGAAATATTTCGCCTGTGAAAATTCGACAGACAACAGTAAGTGTAACTACAATTTTAAACAGAATGATTACGGAAGCTTATTTTTGCCATGGAATAAAAAAGGTTCTTGCATTTCCGTTGTTTTTCTCAAAATTGCGAGTTTATATCTCAAAATTTCAAATTAGAAACTCGTAGTTGCGAATAAACATCTCGCAAATGGCATTTTCCCCTCAACATTTTGAGTGTAATGCTTTTTTCCTTAAAAGCCTTTTCTAAATTTACAATTTTTTTCGAAAAAAAAACCAAATGAACGAAAAAACTTTTTTTCTTGCAATTTTTTTTTTAAGACAAAAAAAAAAGTCTTAATTGTGAGTTATATAAAACTGCGAGCCATCACCCTTTATTTTTTATTCCATTGCGGAAATAAGCTTCCATAAATTATATTCAATAAAATGTGTATTAATCAAATTGGAGACATTCCACGTCTATTGTCTATGAAAAACTAGAAAAAATAAAAAAATTCATCCACAGGTTTAGAACATTATGAAAACAATCACTTTAAATTGAGTCTTCTCCCATTTCCCCCCACAAAGCAGCCTTGGCTTCTGCGCAGAACAGGAATGAAATTCCAGTTTTAAAAATCACAACGTACTTAGCTACTTCACAAGTTCACAGAAAATAGTGGTAGTTTGTAATCTGAAACGGATTCTTCACAGCAATTGATTCCATCAGCTAGTTTTCCTGCTCGTTCCGAAGGAATCGGAGCGGCAGTGGGAGAAGTCGATGAAGATCCCGTCAGGATCCGATTCCAGTGAGTCCAGCCCCTGCATCACGATGGTCTCCGGACTGGAGGAGCAGCTCGGGGGTGACGAAAGTGCCTTGTCCACCTCTGATGAAGCCATGGGGGCGTCTGCTGCATGCAGACACCCTGAAGAGGTGTGGATGAAGACGGGTGGAGAAATCAGAGCGGGCTGCCCCGTGGCCCCTCGCATCACACCGGACAGGGTGAGGTCGTGATCGAGCGAGAGTCTGGGGGTGGAGCTGGTCTCTATTCCCACAGACAGGGCCGAATAGCCCTGGGGCTCAACGCAAGAAGTGACGTCACACGCAGAGTGCCGCCGGATGCCGACGCTGCTCACAGAGCTCACTTCAGAGTCGTACTCGGCAACGGGGGTCAGCATGGGGATGTTGTAGCTCTTGGAGCGCACTACTGGATTAGTGGAGGGCAGGTCTGCAGACTTGGACCAGCAATACTGCAAACGCCTCTCTGGAAAGATTTTTAAGAAATGAATAATCATAAACTGCTTTTTCATTGTAGTAGTACAGTAACAAGTAATCATAGCAGTAAATGTTTATGGGTAGAGAACATCTTTTTGCATTTCTAGGATGCAGGCTAAACATTATTAATTTATGTTTAATGTTTTACTGAATTATTTTGTAAATTATGAGGTGAACTACTGAAAAGTTGTGGTGGACAGTTTAATAAGATTTTTTATTTTTTTGCATTATTAATACAAAAATGTTGATCATTATTACTGCTGTCTTTCTAAATTTGTTTGCGGAAAATTATATTATAAATGATATGTATAAATAATTAGTGCTATTCAAAAGTTTGGGGTCAGTAAGACTATTTGATTATTTTAACAAATGTAAATGGTCATGAATGCAAATACATTTAATGTTAAATAAGATTTCATCAAAGAATCCAAAAAAATGTAACATGGGTTTCTCAAAAATATAAAACAGCACAATTGTTTTCTACATTGATAAAAAAAAAAAGTTCTTCGGCACCAAAGCAGCATTGTAGAAGAGTTTCAAAGGATCATTTGACACTGAAGACTGGGGTAATGATGATGAAAAATTAGCTTTGCAATTTCAAAAATAAATTTCATTTTAAACTATATAACAATAAAAACAGGGTTTTTTAAATTGAAATACTATTTCATAATTTTACTGCATTTATTGTAATTTCTTACTGACCCTAAAAGTTTGATCAAAATATTTTTCGTTTTTTTTTTTGTCTTGTTCTAGATCCACAAATGTTATTTATTTTTTAAGTATACAGCTGCCTTTTGATTTTGTGTGAACCATCCCTCAAGTTCTCATCTTTGGATATCTGAAACTCTGCTGTTTTTTTGCTTCTCTCACCGATAACACAGGAGCACTGCGAGGCGCCACACTCATGTGAACACAGTCCCTGCGTGCCCAGGTACGGCGACACCACCTTCTGAAGGAGAGACTCCAGCTTCAGGTATTCCTCACTCACACCTTTAGACTCATGAACCCCCTGTAAGATGCCAAAATGACATATTCAAGAGTTTCACTTTGACTCTATCCTTTTTAAAATATTAATTACAGTGATTGTAGTCGAGTCGCAGAAGGCCTGTGACTTAACGTCTCGCTCAATATGACACAACTGCTGAAATCATCGCAAATGAAGTCACTGTGTTATAATCTGTAGGTGCAGCTCGTGACAGTCCGGCTGGATTTTTGTGTACCTGTAACACTAAAAGCATCTGGACGATGGAGGGAGGGACGCGGGCTCGAGGTCTGGACAGAGCTTCCTCCAGCTTCATGTTAAGGGTGATGGTGTTTCTGAAGTGCAGCAGGGCCAGCTGACGCACCGATGGCTCCTTCCCCTGAAATTAACACACACCACTGCTTTAGCTGACCAGTCTGACCAGTTATTCCACACAGGAGGACTAGACCGTACCTGGACCGGGTGGAAGATGGCTTGAAGCATGGTCAGAACATCACAAAAGAAAAAGTCCCATGTCTCAGCTAAAGAGTCCAGTAACTTCTGACCTAATTTCAGGCAGAAGGAAAACATGTTTGTGTCTATGTGACATACCGTGTAATTACATTGAAAAATAGCTTTTGGAAATGTGTTTTGTCTTAAAAAATGGGAGGGTATACCTTCATAAAACCTTATTTTGTCCCGTAAAATGACCATGCCTTTAGTTAAAAGCTGATTCTGATAATGAGGAGAAGAGGGAAGAAACGTGTTGGATTTTTAAATGGTACATATTAGAAGAAATTCATATCTGGGGGATTCATATCTTACCTGGAGGTATTCAGTAAAGAATGAGCCCAACTCAGTTTTCAGTAGCTGCCTGATAAAAATAAATATTATTTTATTTAACGTTTAAATAGGTTCTCGGAATAGAAATTGTTGTACCTACATATAGGAGAAAATTTTCCAATTATATTTCACCTCAAAACGAAATGAGATTTATTAATTATATACTATTTATCAAATATTTTAGAAAATATAATGCATACACAGTATAAACTACCATTCAAAAGTTTCAAAAGTCTTAAGCTCAACAAGACATTTATTTAATGATTAAAAACAAATAAATAAATGAACAATATTGTGTAATATTATTGCAATTTAAATTATTGTTATGTATTTTAAAATGTAATTTATTTTTGGGAGGCAATTACTCCAGTCATGCGATTCCTTAGGAATCATTATAATATGCTGTTTTTTTTCCTATCAGTGTTGAAAACAGTTCATATTTTTATGCTTCATATTTTTGTGGAACCCATATTAAATTTTTTAAGATTCTTTGATGAATGAAAAGGACTGCATTCATTCGAAAAGTAATAATTGTTTTTACAGTCAATTCAATTTAATGCACTGTTGTGGAAAAAATTGATTAATTGTTCTTAAAAATAAAAAAATTAATAAAATCTTACCAAACACAAAATACTGAATGATATACGAACAATTAAAAAATATTTTGGATGAAAGGGTCTGTACTTTTTTACATTTTATTTTGCATAACAGTAAAATAACACAGATGCATTACACTACTGATAATGTGCTTAATTATGACAAGAAATAAGGCAATTTTCTTATTTTTTTTGCTTTTGATTTAGATTTTTAAATATGATGTGGGTATGTTTATCTTAGCTGGGATGTTATTGCTTCATATTTTTTCCTAGTAATAGTTACATAATAGTGTACTGAGGCTCTGCGTCCTCTCACAACTGTTCTGTGCTGATAATGTGAAGCCCCCACAGCTGCCAACCTTTACATTTAAAAACACGGCTAACAGTTACCATTATATAATGAAATTAATAATTCACAAACCTACCCTTAATATCTTATATAATATAAACAAAAAACAAAACATACCATGCTGTTATTCCTCACCTCACGCCTTCATTAAGTGTATAGAGTTCGTTGTCTGCCAGGCCTTTCTTTTGGAATACAGCAATAACTGCATTGTGAATGCTACAAAAAAAAAAAGCACAGACATGAAGTTACATCTCAGTTTATGACACCTGTTAAAATGTGCTGTGCGCTAACCTGTTCCATGTGGCATTAGGGCCTGATCCCCTCTCCTCCAGTGAAGCCTTTTCATTTTTGCCCAGCTGACTCAGATTTGGAGAACTTACCAACTTCAACCGGTACAGAGTCCTCATGGTTCAAACAGAGGGATAAAACACGCTTCAGTTAGTCCAAAACAGCAAAAACAAGTGAGAGAAGGGGAGGAGCTGGAAAGATGCAGCTAGAGACGAGAAGGGGAGGAAACTACTGTTTTATTGTTGAGAAACCAATTTCCTTCCTCCTAACATTACATTCCCATCCTTTTCTGAGTTTCTCTCTCTGTTAAACACACACACACCCGCCAAGATAAACCAATCTCGTTTAACAGTTATGCAACACAAAAACACCCTTTCTTTCACATTAAGGGAGTGACAACCTGCTTCTCCTGTATATTGTTTTTACTTTTTGAATCACTTGTGATTTTTGCCTGGAGGATGAAAAAAAAAAAAATTTGAAAAGATAAATTTGAAAGACTATACATACTAATATATATATATATATATATATACACACACACAGACACTGCCGTTCAAATATTTTGGGTCAGTAAGATATTTAATAATTTTTAAAGATGTTTCTTCTGCTCATCAAGGCTGCATTTATTAGATTAAAAATCCAGAAAAAAATATAATTTTGTGAAATATTATTTCAATTTAAAATAACTGTTTTCTGTGTGAATATATTTTAATTTATTATTTATAAATTAATTTATTCCTGTGATACAAAGCATCATTACTCCTGTCTTCAGTGTCACTTGATCCTTTCAGAAATCATTCTAATCTGCTGATTTAAAAAAAAAAAAAATGATTCTTTGATGAATAACAAGTAAAAAACCAACATAATTTTTAAAAATGTAAATCTATGCTGTCACTTTTTTGTTAATTTAACAGATCCTTTGTTAATAAAAGTATTAATTTCATTCAAAGAAGAAAGAATAAAAATGTACGGATCCCGAACTTTTGAACAGTAGTGAAACAGTAAACTACTGTAACAGTAGTTTTAAACATTATCCATTTTAAATAAATGCTTCTCTTTTTAATATTTTAATGATCAAAGAATCCTAAAAAAAAACTATTAAGCAGCTCAACTGTTTCCACTCTGATGATAAGACATCAGCATATTAGAATGATTTCTGAAAGGATCATGTGACACTGAAGACTGGAGTAATGAGGCTTTGTATCACAGGAATAAATTACATTTTAAAATATATTCACACAGAAAA
>JAUCMT010000059.1:10227992-10291815 GCA_032357475.1 Enteromius thamalakanensis
ACCTCGCCGGAGGTGGTACGAAAAAAAGTACCTGGAAGCCGGTACAGGTACAACTTTTACACAGTGGAAAACCAAACGGAGCCGAGTCGAGTCGAGCCGAGGCGAGCTGGTACTGTGTAGTGGAAAAGCAGAGATGGATAAGAGAGTCAACTTCAAACATGATTTCAGGCAGATATCCTATGTGACAGGTTGGTTGAGTGCCTGTCAAAGCAGATAAACTGTGATGCCTTAAGCTTCTGTAGGTGCCTGTATACTAAAAAGGCTTGATTTCTCTATACCTGGGACCTCAATGATGAGTTTGGTTTCAGACTTCTCTGCTGGATCTCAAAGAGCATGCGTCGTCGCTGGCCTCGTCTGGCCTGAAGAAAGACTCCAAACTGAAAAGCCTCGAGATCGCCCTTGAGCAGAGGAGGGAGGAATGCATTAAACTTGAGAACCAGCTAAAGAAGGTGAGCGAGAGTGTATTTATTTAAAAGATTGGTTTCTTACACAAATAGAATTCTAACCAGCAGTCTACTATGATTGCTTAAAAACTGCAACGGCTGTAGAAATTCATTGCTCAAAAAAATGTGGGAACCCGATGCATAGTATAAGTATGCATACTGGGATGTAGCTATGATAAACTAGAAATGGGAGCGTAAGAATGGCTGTATATACAGTATGTGAGTTTGTGTATGTTTGTGGGTGTGTTTATATGATGGTGGTCTATTAGGCCCAGAGTGCTGCAGCCAATGCACAGGCCAACACGGAGATATCGGAGAGGATTTCTTCACTTGAAACGGATGTGGCCAGACACAGAGAAGACTCCGCCAAAGCTCAGGCTGAAGTTGATCGTCTATTGGACATCCTGCGTCAGATGGAGAACGAGAAGAATGACAAAGACAGAAAAATCAGTGAGCTGGAGAGGTCAGTCTGTTTCTCTGATCGGCTTATTTGTTGTCCCGTCTTTATTTTTACGTGACTATTTGTCACCTGTGTTACATCTTTATCCCTTTTCTTGCTGCATTGTTTAATCATCGCTGTGAAAACGTTTTAAGTGTCTGTGTTTGACGAGGTTGATGTTTTGACTGGGCTTCATTCCTTCCCCATTGAGTTTTGCGTTGAAGAACTGATCACATGTTTTTTTCTCACGCTGAGTGGCCTTTCAACTTCTGCTTTTTGTCTCCCTCTTTTTCACTTTTTCACCTGGAAATGTGTACCTAGTGTGACTTCCAGGTTAGTAAATACATGTGTACTTACACACGCATAAATGGAGTCCCCAAGAACTAAAGCAAAATCTGTTGAAGACCCCATGAAATCAAAGTTTTGTAACTTTGTACTAGTGTATGCTTATATTTTGAAAGTCCTAAAAGTTAAAAAACTTTTTAAAAACATGCATGTAAAATCTTCCAGGAAAATTGGTAAAAAATGATTGACACTTCCTGACACAGATATTTTTTCTGGGGATGCATCAGTATTACAAATCTGGCTAATATTTATTTTTTTTCTGATGACCTATTGTCGATACATTTTGCACTATTTTGTCAAAATAAATTAAAAGTAAAATGCAAAAAATGTAAATAAATAATTTTAAATGCTACAAATCTCAAAAATATAATGTATAATATTTAATAGTGTTACTGAATTATGTGTGTTTCTTGAAGATTAACTTTAAATTAGTTTTAGATTACAGTAAAATTTAGTTAAATTGGTTAAAAATGTTTATAAATTAGAAAAAATGAGTATAAAAAAGATAAAAATGAATATTAGAAATGTATATAATTATATATATTAAAATAAAAAAATAAAAAATTTAGGTCTATTTAGGCAATATTATTGTGTATCAATCTTGTAAACAAGACTGTTCTGTTCATGCATGACATAAATAAAGTGTTTTGCCTATAACCAAAAAAAAAATTATCATTAATCATTATGTCCCACGGAAAATAGCTTTTGTCATTCGATTTCATGAGGCTTCAAGTGAAATAAAAGCAAGGGAATGTATTTCGTTTTTGTGTATAATCTCAGTTTTAGCTTTATGACTAACACAAGGAAGTTATTTATGTGATCAGGCTTAGTGATATTTATTAACCAATAATAAAACAAGCTCTTTTTTTCAGTTATTAAATAGTACCCTCGACTCCAAATCTCTTAAACTCTTTATTTTACTATTTAACCCCTCTCACAAGCGCTTTATGTTTATTTTTCAGGCAAATGAAAGAGCAGAGTAAGAAGTCCTCTGGCAAACACAAGGAGCCATCAGGGAAGGGCAGAAATGTCAACGATGGCCCACAGCAGGTGAGACTTACAGAGACATAGTTATGACAGCTTTGTCATAAGCTCCTCTGTTTTGACAGACCGCTGTATATTTAAAGCATTGTTAAACTGTGCTGGTGTGTGTATGATGAGCTGAGCCCCATTTACCTCAGGAGTCCCTGCGGCAGAAGGCAGAGCGCATCGAGGAGCTCGAGGAGGCTCTCAGAGAGAGCGTCCAAATCACTGCCGAGAGGGAGATGGTGCTGGCGCAGGAGGAGGCCGCACGAACCCACCAGGAGAAACAGGTAATCATTACAAGACTATTTCAGAATCGACTAGTGACTCCTAAACTACCTGGTGCATCTCCAAAAACGATGAAATGTCACCCATGTTCTTGACACAGGATGCTCAAAATAACAGTGGATCACGATGCAGTTGTCAAAGATGTCTGCCTCTATGTTTATGTGTAGACTATGGGCTGAATTTCAAGGTTCAACTTAGAGTGGTTTACTGTGAAACCTGTTTAAAAGCTAAAGCACATGCTGGTTCTTAACCAGAGAGCCTTAGCAAACTTCCACAATTACTTAATTTGATTAAAATAAGATAAAACAAGCAATAAAACAAACCAAAACAATTACATAGAAAATTACCCAGACCTAGAAAACTAGAGTTGGGGTAGAAATTTTAAGTGAAAGTCCAGTTCACAGCAGAAAACTAGAAAAGCCATAGGCTCCTTAAATATTATCAAGGACAATGGCAGGGCCTTTGAGTTAAAAAAGGTGGGAACCACAGAGCTAGCATGTTAATCAAAGCACCAACACAAAATATCAAGAAAAATAATGGGTAGGAAGTGTTGCAATTGGGCTACTTTAACATTGTTGCCATTGGTTGTTTTCATGACAGCAACCCCAATGATGTGCCATTTAAGCACTTTAATTAAATTTTACTAGGTAAATCCCACCAATAAACTTTTTTTTTTTACCAGGGAACCCATTGAAGGGTGATTGGGCTAGTTTTGAATAGCCATTAGGTAGGTTTTGATGAGAAAACCTGGCAACCCTGGGGGTACGGTACCAGCATAAGTTGGTCAAGCTGTTTTTTTGGAACATGGTAGTAAGTTTTGTATTGGTCAAAGGTAGTCTACCAGGACTAACCAACTTGAACAAGATATTGAACCAGGTTAAACTTAACATAACTTAAACTTAACTTAACTTAAACACTAGACGATTAATCATCTAGATCAGCTTGGACTAGCTAAAAACCATTTAATTCTACCTGAAGTCAGTAGAGATATGCTGATTTCTTATCAATACGTTTATAGTCGTGGCATCTGGTGTAAGCAAAGTCAGTGTTTAAATGGGTCATGAACTGCCTCTATTTTTAATTTTAAGTTTCTCTTGAGGTCTACTTATAATGTTACGATTTTTACATAAAAAACAGGTTCTTTAGATACTAAATGTTACTCAAAGCTGTTCAAGAAGGGTTCTGAATATGAAATGTTCAATGAAACCCTCATTTTTAAGACAGTAGTGTAGCAATGTACCGCAGGTTACACAAAAGTCGCTTTCAGACCAATCAGCTTGTTAGTCAACGTGACAAATTTGCGTGACCACCTTGAACATGATGCAAAATACAAGTTGGAGAAATCTTTTACACTCATGCAACGTTCCCACGTGGATTCCTAGTTAGATTTCTATATTTCACCCGCTAAAATTCCCAGAACAGCAATACATGTGATAACACATTCAGTCACTTTGTGAAGTACAGAATATAAACAGTAAGTTTACTTCTGTCTATGTCTTAAAAGATGGAAGAGCTACTGGGAGCCATGGAGAAGGTGAAGCTGGAGCTGGAGTCCATGAAGGCCAAGATGTCGTCCACCCAGCAGTCCCTGGCAGAGAAAGAAGCTCATCTGACCACACTGAGAGCCGAGAGGAGGCGACACCTGGAGGAGGTCCTGGAGATGAAGTACGTTATGAACATCTTATCATAACAACGCTTGCAAAGAAACCAAAAACTGTAAACCAGTGGAGACTGAAAGGATAAAGGGAGTTTGCAGACATTTTGTGAAATTGGAGGCTATATTCTATAATAAGTTACACATTCAAAAGAGATGTTTATCCTGTTTTATACATTAATAAATCAATGCAGTACATAAACTACCAACTTCGATTTTATATTAATTATATACAGAAAGCAGGCAACATAACAACACAAGAACTCTTCCATCGTGTTATAAAGAATGAATCCGTCATCTCTAGTTTACAAAGTTTCATGCGTCTGCGTACAACATGAGCTCGTTGACTCTGTATACTCAGATTTTTTTCATTATAATCAATAAAACTGCTGCCAATGCAGCATAAATCTCATATTTACAGCATATTTTCTGCTCACTTGCCATGTATATATATTGAGAACTAGTTGAATTAGACCTATTGGTAAGTTAGTTCATAATGTTCATTATGTGTTGGACACATGCATAGTTGCTTGGTGTCATGCATCATATAGTATGTAGGAATAACAACAAACATCAGATTGTAAAGATTTAAAGTATATTTCATAATCTTTGTTTGTGCAGGATACACATTTGGTATGTGGTATATAAGGAGCTTAATGCGATCTAATTAATTGCTTTTCCAGATTACATATTTAAACCATTAAATAACCATCGTTCACTTGAGAGCTCATTCTGAGGTCACTTTGGCAAACTGTGTGGTGTTAATAATATAAATCAGTTAATAGAGAGTGATAAACATCATGACTGAAAAATAGGCTGTAAAACTTTAAGTCGATATATTTTTTGGTGCCATGTATTCGTGCAGATGATAAATGCAGAGGATGATTCATTCTGCACGTGGCTTGTTCTGTTTGCTATTTCTGTCTCCACACTTCAGCCCCGCTCCTGGGAATCTGCAGAAAAACCGAGAATAAGCAAGCTATTTCGGTCTTTCTGAGACAATTATGCACAATCATTTTGACAAAATCCATATTCCCCTGAGATGCTTTGTACTTGTGAAAGCAAACATCCTTTAACCTGCTCGGTGGAGTGTTGTAAGACTCCTGGTCATCGTCAATGAGGTCAATTGCTTTGAAGAGGATTTCCACAGTACTTCAGTAAAGCGCTGTTTGACATCGAGCTTAGACTACTAATCATTTCAAGCAGAGTTATTATGGTTTTGAAAATGTTGTTTTATTTTTGCATTTTTGTTTTTAATTTGAATATTAATACTACTACTTTTACCAAAATACTTTTTAACACTGGGCTTGGACTATTAATTTCAGCAAGAAATATTATAGTTTTGTTGTTAATTTTGTTTATTTATTTTTATTCCCAATTTTAATAGTTTTAATAGTGTGCAATTATTAATATAATTATTATTAATAATAATAATAAATAAAGTGCTGTTTGACATTAAGCTTAGACTTTGAAATAATTTTGCCATGGTAGATTTTAACATGTAATTTCAGTTTATGTTTTGTTCTTAATTTTAATTATGATTTAAAAATTATGTTTGGCATTGTACTTTGCTTTAATAGTAAGACAAAAAGCTATTGTTATTATTATTATTAGTAGTAGTAGCAGTACTGTCAAATGACAATTAACTGCATCCAAAACAAGTTTTTGTTTACATAATACATGTACGGTATTTGTATTGTGTATATTTATTATGTTTATATAAATACAAGCACAAACACATACAATATATTTAAAAAAAATACTATTTATATTTGTACTTTATATGTATTTATATACATATATTTGATCATATGTATAAATATATTTAATATATAAAAATAAAATTTTTCTTAAACATATACATGCATGTCTTTGTATTTATGTATACATATTAAAAAAAAATATATATATATATAAATACACAAATATACTATGTAAACTAAATCTTTATTTTGGATGTAATTAATTGTGATTAATCATTTGCCAGCAAAAATTATTTTTATTATTATTATTATTATTATTATATCATTATGTTATATCTTAAATGATAGTATATATTTCACATTCACCATTGACAACTCGTTTATAGTTTTGAAAATGTAATTTATTTTTTTGTATTAATAAAAATAATAATTAATAATAAATTCTGTTTGACTTTGCCAGTTGACATATAACCATGGTTTTGATAATTACTTTTTGTTTTATATAATATAATAATCATTATTATTATTATATAGATATGTTACATAACATAACTTACATATTGCAACTCACAGACAGGAAGCTCTGCTGGCAGCCATAAGTGAGAAAGATGCTAACATAGCCTTGCTGGAGCTGTCTTCGTCCAAAAAAAAGAAGACGCAAGAGGAAGTGTCCCAGCTGCGGAGGGAGAAGGACCGTTTGGTGCAGCAGCTCAAGCAGCAGGTACGGACTGCGTCACCGAGCATATCTCTCTGTCCTCAAGGTCAAGTTGTTTGTTTGCTTTAACTGTAGAGTTGCCTTAGGCCTAGACAAAATACATCTTTGTTTTGACTGCTGGGTTTCTGAATGCAAACAAGAGTGTATTGATGTGCTTTTAATTGATCTCTTCTCAAACACCCCTCCCAAACCTTCATCCGTTTCTCCCTCCCCCCAAATCTTTCCTTACATCTGCGCCTCCTCTTTTTTCCTAGACACAGAACCGCATGAAGCTCATGGCGGATAATTACGATGACGGCTACTTGAAAACACCACCTGACCAGACCAACCACAAACCTCCGAAATCACCCGATCAGGTCACAACCCGGTCCTACAAACATCTGCAAACAGCTAAAGGGACAGTCCCCCCCGAAATGAAAATCCTGTCATTATTTACTGTCCCAAACCCGTAAATAACATGACGGCACATTCATTTTTTGGGCGAACTGTTCATATATATTTACGGTCATCAGCTTTTTTTAATTCAGTATGGCTGAATATGAAATAATTGTACTGTTGCTTATCACATGAAAGCTTAAACTTAACAGCAAGCCAAAGAAAGACAAATTGGAGGCGCGGTCAGCTTCATTTCATTACTTGTTAATTAAATATTCATGCTAGGAACTGAATTGGAAACGGATGCTCGGCCGTCTATTTCCATTGAGTCGTCGTAATCGAAATAAAGCTGCCCTCGTCTCCAACGCAGACGCCATCATTTCCTTTTACTGCCTTCATATTGATCATAACTTCTCAACCCTATGGATTTCTATTATTCATGACTGTAGAAATCGCCCCTAAGCGCAGATCCAGGATCAGTTTCACTTAAACCTCATAATACAGCATTTCACATTGATGCGCTGACAGCTGATCCTGTGTCTGCGCTTACAGGTCGCTTCTACCTGGAAAACTACGCATACTAACCTGATCTTTTTTCCCATGCTGCACTTGGCTAAAACCCTGCCATCTCTTAACCAATAGGATGATGAGGAGGGCATTTGGGCATAGCCTCACTGGCAGCCATTTTGTTTTAGAAGGGTGAGCATTTCTTTGATGGACATGTAAAAGCCAATCACAGCTGCCCTGATCCTCCCCATGTGACCCCATCAACCCCTGCCTGTCCCGCTGTGCCTGTTTGAGATTATTGGCTATGTCACCGCAGTGCAAACAAGCTCTCCAGCGGGATGTTTTAATACCAAAAACTTTTCATATTTCAAAGGCCATTTGTTTTGATATGAGACCTCCACACATAACTCATTTAGAAATGCACTGCTATGAAATAGCCTACAATCTCATTTCTCCTAGTTATGTTTTTTCCCCTTTTGAAGCCTGCTCTCTTTGTATGTTTTTGTGGTTAAACATAATCCCAGATGGTGCATTGAGACTGTATTTCCCACACTCGCTCTCACCAGATTCAAATCCTTTTCTACAGCAAGCAAATCATTTTTAAACATGCTGATAAACAATTTTTAATTCGCAGGTTTACGAAAGCATGCAACTTTCCAATAACTTAGATACATTATTTACTTTCCATTACAGTACATGTATAATAAAGCTAATAGACAGGATACAAATAATGTACACAATTAAATTTGTATGTGAATAAATGTCAAGTGCAAAGTCAAATATTCAATATAATAAACAATGTGAGGTTGAAGGCCAAACTGAGAATCTGATATTCGAAATCTAATTTAAATCTGGGATATATAAAACATCCTAAATATAAAAACAATCTGAAATTATAGACTTTAACGTTTTGTTGTTGTTGAAAGTACAGGTACTGTAAAATAAACTGCAACCAGTATTTAATATAAATCTTATGTTCTGTGAATTGTCTATTCAATCACTCAATTCAATCCATTTTATTTCTATAGCACTTTTAGCAATACAGATTGTAGCAAAGCACTGAGCATTATCAAATAGGAGAACAGAGGGATGGTAATGTATAATGACCCGATTAAACTTTATTTATTAAATGAAGAGACGGTCTCTGTAATCAAAAACGATAATAATCACTGTTTGTGTGCATTTGGTTCCAGTGATCGATTCATCATAAAATCACCCAAAATATGTTTTCAACACTGATAATAAAAATATTGTTTTAAACAGCAAATCAGCATCTTAGAAAAACTATATTTTAAAATATATTTAAATATAAAGCACCTATTTTAAATAATATTAAATTTTTTTTTTGCTAAATGCAGCAATACATAAAAAAATATTTCTGATGTCAAACTTTGGACTAGTATATTACAATTAAACGATGATATTAAAAATGCTAGTATTAAACAGGGATGCTGATTTTGATTTTATTTCCTGACTAACAGCCCATGCATGTCGACCTATTTCAAACTGTGTGTTTAACATTTTTGTGAATTTATAATAATCTCTATTATTATTATTACTAACAAAAATAATGACTATTTATTAAATATATCCATGTGAGCCATTATTAATATATATCCATGTGAGTTAGTCTAGCTTAAGGGAATTACTGCATGGCGGTTTGCTGTCAGTTTACTGAAACATCAGCATTAAAAAAGAAAGACTCATTAAAGCTTATGAGTATTTAACTAAACCAATGTTTACTGGAAGCTAAGCATGACTCAGAAATGAGAAACGATATTAACAAATAAAGTAAAAACATATTAATCAGATTATGCTTGTTGCACAACCACAATCATTCCTCATAAGAATTCTTTAATACTCAGTAATATAATCAAACTGATTGCCTTTTCACTGTTCTGGGTTCTGTCTTGTCTCATCTCATCATGTCTGAAAAGCATGTGTTTGCATGCCAATACATCTTGTGTCTTTTAAAAGCATCGTGCTGCTAGAAATGATGTGCTTGCAGTGAACAATATCAACCCCAGCAAGCTAAAGTTTGCAGATGCATGAGAACAGACTGTTTCCCATAATCCTCTGCGTGTGGTAGTAACAGTGTGTCTGCTCTGTAGATAAGATCTGGGCGGAAAGCTACAGTGCACAGGAGCTCCACACCGGCCACCTGATTATCCCGTCAACCACCCCAAACCCCTGTACTAACACAACCAACTCAGCCCACATCTCATCACACCAGTTTCCCAGGACCCACCGCCCGTGACCACACACACTCTCACAGGTAACACTTACATGCTCAAGCATGTCACAGCTTTTAAAGAATTTCCAGGTGTGTAAGGAATCATAAACTTTTATGTTATGGCTTCTAGCTACTGAGACTTATTTCTGCCATATAAAACATAAAAATAAAAAATAAAAACAATTAGCAGATGCTAATTTATCCAAAGCACTGTTCAGATGGGAACAATAGAAGCAGTAAAAACCAACAAAAGAGCAATAATATGTAAGTAGCACGGATTTTTATAATAAATAAAAGAAAACAAGTAGTAAAAATAGAAGAGAAAGTAGTACAAATTTTATTTTAAAAATAAAAGTTAAAAGAATAGAGAATTCTGTAGGGTCATTGTTTATAATATATATATAAAAGAAAACAAGTAGATAGAATAGAGAAAGAATAGGGACTATAGTGTTGGAAATCTCTTTTAAAAAGGAAAGAAAACAAGTTAGAATAGAAAAGGAATAGTTCTAGATTTGGGAGGGTAATAATACATTTTAAATAGTTTTCTAGGTGAGGATAAGCAAATGAACAAATAAGCAAATGCACTTTAACTATTGAAGCTCATAGTAAAATCATGCATTGGAATTAATAATCACATAAAAGAACCTGATAAGTTGAATTTGAGGTAAACAGCTACATAATAATATTTTGCTTTTGTGACTACCGCAGTTTTGACTATTGCAATTATGATTTTAATTTAGTAATTTCAACAGTCTTTATTATAATTATGACTCAGTATCTCAATTTTGACATAATTTCTCCTTTTTATGTCATAATAATGATTAACCAACACGACGATTTCTTACACCAAACACTCCTGTACAGCCTCCTCCGCACCACCAGAGGGAACCGTCACCTGCATTTTAAAATCCCTCCCTTCCGAACTCCATTACCCATCGTGCCTCATTCCTGGGACTGAACACACACCTACATACTGATTACACACACACATAAGAGCCATGAGCACACATCTACTCACCGCAGTCTTGATTTGCCTTGGCTGTCGTTTCTGAGCGTAATTACCCGTGCTCGATTTGCCCGTTTCATCTTGGACTGTTTATCTGGTTTGCTGCCCGCCCTGGTCTCGGACTGTTCACCCACCCTGATTCTGTCCCTCTGTGGGTAAATAAAGCTGTAAAAAAAACTATATTACTAATGTAGTAAAAAAAAGACAATTTAATCATCCCCAACCTGCATTCAAAAACCATAATGAGAAATTCAACCAAATATTATCCTAGTATGATTTTGTTGAAATACTATTTGATATTACACATATCAGGCAGATCCTTTTTAATATATTTAACTAATCATCATTATATGTAATTAATGGCAATTATTCACTTTCACTATTTCATTGTCATTATTTGAAACAATATTTACATTTAGGTTCAAATGTTTCATGACAGGTATATAATAATTTTCTGCAAATGATTTGTATCTGTAAATGTTTTTGCGTTTTAGTGGGAGCCTGGGATGGTGAGTCAGTGTGGAGCTGCAGTTCCCTGGACCCTGCTTTGGACCTCCAGAACCAAACTGGCCATGATTGAACCCTCCAGCTCCACTGTCTCTCACCTGAACTAAACTGGAACCCTCTAAGAGCCTGTAACTGTCTGGAGTCTTAATACTGGTGCAGCATTGAAAATATGCCGTGTTAGTTGAGTCGTGAATGCAATTTTAATTTCGTTCTCTTGATATGTCATCATGGTTGAGTAAATACAGATTTAGAATGTTAACCTGATCAATGGGTGGTGCTATATAAACATAACTGAATGCCAAACTGTTGTAAAACAATAAAAAAAGTGTTATGCTACTTAAACTGCACTCAGTATTAAGACTACCAGACCTTTCAGATCTATTCTGTGTTTAGGTAGCATCTTGCACTGGTTATACTTTATTGGATGACCCTTCCCCTTTACTGAAAACCTATAGGACACCTTCAAGAGCATGACATAAACATTTATAGATAGTGATGTCTATTTGTCACACCTGACGCTTCGTCAGTGGAAAAAATCAGGTTCTGTACGTCCTTTAATTCAAATTAACAGCTGTTACAAGGAATATATACGAAAAGAGTTTGCATTGCTCATGAAGGAGTCCAACGAGGGGTGCGTGCAAGAAATTACAGTTCTCACTTAATGAGACTATAGTTGTTTTCTAGCAGCTCTTAGACAGGACATTGTAGGCTCCCAAATATCTTCATATCATGTCCAGATAACCAGTTTCTGAGAGCGCATTGCTGGTTTTATGTGCTCTCATAAATGTGGATATCATTGTGTCTATCTATCTCTCTCTCTCAAAGTGGAATTTTTTATGTTGCATTTGTGGCCTATTGTCTTCGTGTATTAAAATTACAATAAAAAAATGGATAGTCCACTTAAAAAAAATAAAAAAATAAAAAATAAAATGAAAATGAGATGATAAAATCAGACAAAAGACACGGGTATGGGTGTTCTGAATTTGTATAAATGTGTATGTATATAAATATGTATTATCAGTGTTTTCATTCTCTGAAGTTTTCATTTAATGTTTGTATCTTGAGATTTTTTCAGAGGCAAAAGAGAACTCTCACAAATCATTTTATAAACACAGACAGTTTTTTCCTAGATAAAGTTTTTCCCCCCCGAAAAAGTTGTTGTAGGCATGCCCACTATGAAGTTTTATTGGTCATTGGTTTTTCTAGAAAAAGAAAAGTTCTCTGGACCAATTAAAATGTTTTTTTTTTTCAAGGAAATCTAGCTGTCCAGTTTGCAAAAATAGCTCTAACACAACTTTTTCAGTTTTCTAACAAACAAACATTCTGGTTAACAAAAATAGCTTTTAAATGCTTTATTTTGAAATTGATGTCAGCAGTGTTTTTTTCCTTTCAGCTGAAATGCAGAAATGCAATACAGATAAAAATTCATAAATTAGCATGCACTATTCTCTACACGTGACACGATCATGTTGGCATGATTTTTCACCCAAGGTGAAAAAGTCATTGTCAGAGTAACTTTTCAGCTTTTAAATCACAGCAGACTTAAGGCGGATTATATGTCATGCTTGATTAATCTACACTAAATAATTTTTACTCCCCCTGTCTTTACAAACCTTTAAAATGATCATTCGCTCAAAATATTCAAATTATGTGCTTTTACTTTTTTACTATCTCATGGTCTTTTAGACTGCACGTCTAACACCATTACCGATTCCGAAATGTGATTTGGCATATTTATTACATTCTAATTAGTGTAATTTAAGACGTTCGTGCCAATATCGAGTTGAAACCCTGCACAAATGATCAAACTGTTTAAATTGATTCCAAGAAACTCATCACTCAGAAACAAAAGCCTGAAGTCAAGACTTCGCCCGTTTCATTGCATGCAACAATGAGAGGAATCTGTGCAAGCATTAGCCAGCGCTTTAATGAAGTCAAGGCTTTTGTAATGCAAACAAGCAGTCTTGACGTTATCTGTTGTTGATGCACTGTAACCATCAACTCCAGATGTCTCCTCTCCAGTTTAAAAATCGGAATGAAAGCAGCCAACGCGCTTGCATTGGGTTTCCCACAGAATTTGCCTCATTAGTGTTATGTAACTGTTAGAAAAGTGCACTTGTCCGTTTTATCACAATTACATAATAAGCACTACCACATCATGTAAATGTGTTGGAGTAGCGGTTGCTAATGTAGTACTCGAACCCAGCCGGAGGGTCAAATGTTTCTGTGAGATGGTTTATGGAAAAATCTGTTTACACAGACAACGACACCGATGGGCTGAACCATCCCAGAGGATTTCAGAGTGTGACATCATAAGGGGCACCACACAATAATAGTCCTGTCCATAAATGGTAAGGCTTTTCTGATTAGTGGTAATAAAACTGGGAGTTGTCTTGTAAAAATACACGCTATAAAAAATTGTGAAGTCAGTACTTTAAAGACAATCAGTTTTGTTTGGACACAGGTTGAGATTGTAAACACTGGTAAGGGGATTTTTGTGATATTAAAGACACTTGGACGTAACGTTTTCCACTCTTGCTTAACGCTTGGACTACTATGGCTCCATTGTTTATATGATCATTACGACATTTCTCATCATAATTTTAGGGGTCGCCAGATATCATCAATATTTGAATTGCAATTGTTAACAAAGGACATCTGTTATTACATGTACCGATTTGGACAGAATTACTAAAGTGGATAATGTCCATTGTCCATTACCAAAATCCTCTAAAGGCAAGTTAGTCAGGTAACTTGGCCAACATGGTAATGCTTGGGCATCTATTTGTACAGTAGTCATCTTCTTGAATGGGGAAAGCACAATATATCAGAATATGTGTCACAATATCATAATCACTGTATAAAAAAAGCGCAATCACAGGCACTCTTCTAAAGGAGGGATTAGATTTAGATGGTGTTTGAGTTAGCTGCAAAAAAATAATTTTTTTCAGAGGTTTTGTGAAGCTTGTTTAATTCAAAGAAACCTTTAAAAAAAAGTCCCTTGAGTCTCCTTTTAGCATTACAATACATCTCTGAATCTTTTGTGGATTGTGTGCATATGTCTGTGTGTGTGGGGCATGCTGCTTTATTGGCAGTATGTTGGGAAGCTGCTGCCATCATAATTCTTGCACATATGCATATCTGCACATGTGAGAAAGGAAATGACATATGGCGAGAATGCATTGTGTTCTAGATTAAAGATTGATCGTAAGTGTGATGGTTTTGATTAAACGTTAGGGTCAGCCAACGCAAATGACTTTGACAAATCATATTGTGTTTCTCAGTTCTGATGCCCATAAAAACTTTTTAAAAAATTATAATTATATATATGTGTGTGTGTGTGTGTGTGTGTGTGTGTGTCAAAAGTTAATTTGCAAAAACAGATTTTATATATAAATATTTTTTAAATTATGTGTTTTATTGTGCTAATTGTCTGTATTTTTAAAGTTCTTCTGTAATTTAATAAAAAAATCCAACTATAGTTTAACTGAGATTGATTGAAATGCACAATGAAAAACATGATTTTTGAGAATTGTTAAATACAACTGAACTCTTCATACAGACACACACACACACACACACACATATATATATATATACACATACATACCAATATATAGCAAAACCTGTTTCACTGTATATACATATAATAGCAGGTATTGCAACTTGTGAAAAATCTTAAAAATTTTAAAACAATATATATTTATTTGAGAAAAGATGTTAATGCTGTAGCTTTTATTTAATGCATGTCTCACTGCACTATCAGATTGTATTTTGTTGTTGTTGTTAAACTCACTTTCACTGCCAGTGCAGTAAGACAAAATAAATACACATTCTATAGCATGTATTATGCAATGTTAAATGCTCTCCTGCTTTAAGAATGTTTAGATCATCAACAATACAAAACTAGGTTTTAATGTGTATATGCATAGTGTTGTCAATAATCACTACAATTACTATTGAAAAAATAAGGCACAGTAATGAGATAATTATTATTGCAATATTGAGTATATTCTGTGGTGACTGTTCTGATAGGAGGCTGTTGAGAGTCATCACAGAGTATCGGCCCTCTCATACTTCTATAAAGGGAGGTGGTCCTCCAGTCTCTCCTGATCCTTCTCTCTCACACACACTCTTCGACACATTGAACAGACCTGCTCACCATACAGGACACAATGAGGCTTGCTGTGTTTTATATATGGGGATGCCTGTTAGCGTTTTCTGTGTGTCACATCTGCTCAGAGACCTCGGAGGATGTTGCTTCATGGGCGACGCTGAAGCCCCTGGGGCACTGCGAAGACGAGGATAACTTGTGCCCTTATCAACTCACCATCCCTCCTCTCTCCATCCAGCTTCCCAGGCCTTTTAGGGAGATGGAGAAAATGGTCAAGGAGCTGCAGGACCTAAAGGAAGTGGTTCACCAACTAAGGAGGGACTGCCAAGAATGTAAGGATAGACAGAATATACAGAGAAGTGGACAGAAAGAATACGACGAGGAAAAGGAAAGAAGACCTCAAATTCCAAGACATAACATCAGCATCAAGGAGACACAAAGTCATATTGGAGAACAAGTGGACCGAATCTTACCTTCAATCTTACTGCAAGGAGACACATCAGAAAGTGAGGGAACAATCAAGGATGGGATGAGGAGGCTCGATCATTCCAGTTTGGAAAGTCCGGAATGGAACATTTCCCCAAGGGTTTTTCCAGACCAAGGGACCACAGTTCAGAGGTCTGAGACGAGCAGAGAAGTAAAAATATTTAACCCCTCACTTTACGAGACACCTGAGGACATATCCAAGGTCAAACCTGTGCTCTCACCTACACCTGAGGACTCAGAAAGGGAACTAAAGTCTAAGCAAAGTGAATTAGTAGAACCATCCCTTCCTAGAAAAAAGGATTCCGTACAATCCTCAACTCAGGGGAAACAGCAGCCAAACGTTCTAAGAGACGGACATGTAAGGAACATCAGTGGCATCTTGACGGCGAGAAGAAGAGTGCAGAATCAGAATGTGCCTGATTCGACTAAATTAAGCAGCATTTCAAGGGATACTAACAGAAAGATAATGGATATAAACACATCACCTGGTAACAGAAGGGTTGTAAAGTTTCCTGGAGTAGGTGGACAACTGAGGCCAAAGGGATCCTACATAAACAGTAGAGTTGTCAAGGTTACTAATGAAGACAGACTGAAAAACCCTGCTTTGGTGAAAACCCACAATCCACAATCCGGGGACATGGCAGTCAAGCCTGAGCTAGAAGAGGCTGGATTTGCCCCAGTGAGGAGTGGCGTTATGCGGGTCAAGGAAACAAGTCCTCATATAGCAAACACAAAACCTGGTCCAATTACTGGGCCAGCCCTATCAACTGATGACCAAAACAATCAAGACATCAGTAGGGTTTCCGGTCCCAGAACAAATGTAAGCCAAGTAGCTAAAATTATGGAGGAGAATTTAAGAAAAGTAAACAAGACTGGGATTACAAGCCTTCCAACAAATCTGAGGAAAGAAAACCAGAGTGATGTGAGCCACATAGCCACAAATAAGTCAATCTCTACTGTTATGAACCAAGCTGAACAACCAAACATGATTAAAGAAGAAAGAAAGCACATGCAACCTAGTGAAAGTCTGGTAGTTATTAGTAGTGAGGAAGAGACTATCTCCAATTTGAACAAAGAGGACTTGACTTTCATAGGAAGACAGGTGGAAAATGAAAAATATCTAGATCCAATTACAGAAACTAGTAACAGCCAAACTGATTTAAAAATTTTGGATAAGACTGACAGCACCTTCAAAGAAAAACAAGTTTTGGTGGGAAAGACCAATGCACAATCTGGGGACATGACTGTCAAGCCTAAGCCAGATGAGGCTGGATTTTCCCCAGTGAGGAGTGACATTATGCAGGTCAAGGAAACAAGTCCTCGTATAGCAAATAGAAATCCTGGGGCAATCAGTGAACCGTCAACAGATGACCAAAACAAACAAGACATCACTAGGCTTTCTGGTCCCAGAACAGATGATGCACATGGCTTGAAAGATGCAAGCCAAGCAACTAAAGTTAGGGAGGACAATATGAGAAAAATAAACAAGTCTGGGATTGTAAGACTTCCAACAAAACTGAGAAAAGAAAACCAAGGTGAGGTCAGTCACATAGCCACGAATAAATCAATCTCTACTGTTATGAACCCAGGTGAACAGCCAGACGTGGTCAAAGAGGAAAAAAGGCATATGGGACTGAGTGAAGGTCTGGCACTTATTAGTAGCGAGGAACAGATTAACTCCAAAGTGGACAGAGAAGACTTGACTTTCCCAGGAGGACAGGTGGAAAATGTGAAGTATCTAAATTCAATTACAGAAACTAATAACAGACAAAATGATTCCACAACTTTGGACAATGCTGACAGCACCTTTAATAAAAGGACAGTTAATCCACTGTCTCCAGACATTAAAGATCAAATGCAGCCAGAAACGTTCACTGAAGGGACAAATGAGCACATCGGGGCCAACTTACTAAGTGCAGGTACAATGAAGAAGGACATACCAGGACAGAAGAAAGAGAGTAAAGCCACCATGCCGGACAAAGATCTGGTCAATCCTACCCTTGTCCCAACTGCAAAGAGTAAATTGGCTGATAGTACAGTGAGTACGATCAGTAGGATTCAATCACAAGTGGTAGGCCAGGGGACAAGGAGAATTTCAATAACTCCACTCAAAGCTTCAGCTGGAAAGGAACCGTTTTCGAACAGCAGGAAAAACATGAGCAAGATACATGTAGTAAGTCAAGACAACAAAAGGTATGTGATGCCAAACCCTTTAAGAGATACTGATAGACATCCAACAACTGTGATTTCACATAGAGTCAACAAACTAAGACAACCTAATGTTATAGACAACATGTCAGCAAACAGAAGTTTTGGAGTACGTCCAAAGCTGTCAATCCCAGTCAGAAATCTCAATATTGCCAGGAAAAATGGCTCTGGAATAATAAGACCAGGCTATATAAGGAAGTCAAACTTTCAAACTGAGCCAAACACAACCAGAGGCTTCAAGACAAAGGTAAGCACAGTGACTCAATTCACCAGTCCAACTGGCATAACAGAAGAAGAAATCAAACACATTCCGCAGGTGATGAGATCAAATGTATCGGATAATAAATGGTTAAAAAACAACAGTACAGAGTCACAATCACAACCAGAGTCTCAAAATTCAAGAAATGTACAAGATTTAGATGCGGTTCAACATAGTAAGAACCAACTTAGAGAAAACATTGAGACTGGGAGAACAGAGGATCTTAATAATCTGCAAAGAGGAGTCTCGAGTTCACCTACTGGAGGCAAAGAAAGCAAGATTTTTAGTTTGGGAACTGATGATACCAGCAGTCGGAAACCATTTGAGGTGGACAAGATCAACAGTGGAAAGAAAGGACCAACTGCACCAATCTTAAATAAAGAGTTATCCAAGGAACCAGGAACAAATCTATTTACCACCTCGACAGGCTCTTATATGGACACAGACCATAAAGACAGTCCAAAAAATATTCATGAAGTGACAAGTACACACACTGAAACGGCTAAAAACGATAGCCGGGAAACACCCATAAGCTTTGAAAATACTGGAGCAAGAAGAGAACTGGAACTTATTAAATTTAATAAAGACAGAGTGGAAGAAAACTCTGAGGAGATATTATCTAACCCAAACAGTGCGGACACTGCCCAAGGGTACAGTGGAGAGAGGTACACAGATCCAGTTGTTTCGGAAACGCTTACAAATGTTGAAGAAATTAAAGGCTCAAAGCTTTTCTCACTCAGCCCCGAGGACACTGCTGAGGGGTTCAAAGCACATGCAGTCAGTGATGAGGTAACAGGGAGAGAGAAAGTAGAGAACAAGATCCACAGCACCTGTGACAGTGATTGTAACGCTACGTCAACACAACAGTCTACAGCCCAGAACAGGCCCCCGGTGGACTCTGGAAGAGGTGAGGAATTGTCTTGCACAATCCATGTTAATGTTTATTTTTAAGAAACAAGTTGAAGGAGTATTTACTCTTAATTCACACTGCAAAAAGCCCTCTAGAGTGTTTAGAGTATGACTGCAGTGCATGTTTATTTGACGCAAAACTTACAGCACAGTGGGATAAATCAGTTTGACTCTTTGTATAGATTATACCCAAGGTTTACGAAGAGTGCAAACAGGGACACGTCCAAAATAAGTACAGGTATAATCTACCCAGAGATAATCATTCCTAGGAAACAATATAATATGGTTGTCTCCTTTTAACATGTTCTGTGACCCCACACTTTATCTTGATAGTGTGATAGGATTCCATAACAAGGATAAGTGGATATGGATTCTCATCTGAATAGCAGATGTTGTGGTTTTACTGAAGAGGACCAGCTGTAGGCGTCTTCTTTTGTCTGATGTACCAGGATGTGGGGTCTTTGTTGAGCTTGAGGAAAGGCTTAAAGGCAATGTCATTTTTGCAATGCATAATTAATGCAAGCAGAAGTTCAGTAACGTTTCATGCCTAGTGGTAAATTTACTTCTCCAGTGACTGGAGTCTGACATTTGGCCCAAAGTAAACTCTAAGGATAAATAAAATCCAGGTGCTCTGAAGTTCTATGTGCAAAACAGCTTTTGCATATCTTTTAAAACGAAACGTTAAGCGTAGCCTTTGTTGTTTGGGTCTAACAATGAAGATGGATAGAAAACTATTTCAGTGCATCATCTTGCTCTGCATTCGTTTACAAATTCATACGATCCAGATTTTCAGCTGAACGCTTATTTTTTCAATTTCAACCCAATTGAATTTATTTGTATCACGCTTTCCACAATAAATTTGGTTTCAAAGTAGCTTTACAAATAAAAGTGCCTTAAAGTTTTTCTAGTTGAAAGATGACAATGGCAAAGAAAGATGTTTAAGCATGCAGATGTAGGCTGTTTATACATTGTTAATGCATTTTTCATAAACAATTTTTTATTGACCACAGATCAAGGACCTGCTCAAGACTGCGCTGATTACATGATGAAATCCCGAAGGAATGGTGTATACAGAGTAACGCCACAGCCAAAGAGCAGCATGTTTCCTGTTTTCTGTGACATGGAGTCTTCTGGTGGGGGCTGGACTTTGATACAGCACCGCTTTGATGGAAGCACAAGTTTCAATCGCACATGGGATGAGTACAAGAATGGATTTGGTAAACTAACAGGGGAGTTTTGGCTCGGCAATGACAAGATTCACTTGTTGACAAAGGCGAAGAAAATGTCATTGCGAATAGAAATTGAAGACTTTGAGGGTATCAAAGAACACGCTCATTATGACCATTTCTATGTGGCCAATGAAAGTCAACAATACCGCCTGTCCATTGGTGGTTACTCCGGTACAGCTGGTAATGCCATGCAGTTTAGTAAGAATTACAATCACAACCAGAAGCCCTTTACCACCCCGGATAGAGACAATGACCAGTATCCCTCTGGAAACTGTGGGGCCTATTACAGCTCAGGCTGGTGGTTTGACGCATGCATGTCTGCAAACTTAAATGGGAGATATTATCAATCAAAGTACAAGGGGGTACGTAATGGGATTTTTTGGGGTACGTGGCACAACATTACCATGGAATATTACCCAACCAATGATAGACAATCTTTTAAGACTGTTAAAATGATGATTAGACCTAAAAACTACGCTAAGTAATATACCAACCATTTCTAAAACTTACCAAAATTAAGCTCTCTTTTGAAGATGAACGGTAGAAAGAAAGTGCCTTAAGTATATTGTGTTTATTGCTTTATTAATAGAAATGTTAAGTGCGATGTCAGAACCTGAATAAACATTGATAAATGTTTCTGTATCCATGTTGTTGTTTTTTTAGCTGTACACATATGCATTAATAGAGCACATATACAACTGAGCCTCTTGTGCTGCATTAAATACGCTGTATTGCATAAGACATGAACACGATGCTACTTACAGATTCAGCTATTATCTTGTGTAATGTATTTTTTTTTACTTACAAACACTAAAATGTATGTAAATCTGAGTCAATCCATGACTATGTTAACATGGTTATTTGAAGAATTTCAGATGCCTGTTTTTTTCCCTATACAAATAGCTGAATTTTTCCAGCTGGATAAATTTCTATTATTTTTATTGTACATTGTAGGAATTTTGAATTAACACCAAGTGTTATTTTTAAACATTGTATGTATGTATACCCTAAAAAACAAGACGACTCTTTCTAAGAGGAAATGTCACTTTCTGTTAAAAGGAGGATCATAATTTAATTCCTTAAAATGAACTAATGAATAAATAACTACATTCCTTCTAGAAATACATATGTTGCTCCTTTTCTGCATGATCTTGGAAACATTTGTAAATATAATAACTGTGCACTTATTGAACATACTTGTCAAAGAAAAATAAATGTGTATCTTGTAATTTCAAGGATGCCGTAAATACTTTTTATTATTATTATTATTATTATTATTTACACACTCTGTACAAGAGAAAATTAAAATCACATTTTGTAAACATGTATTACGTAAGTTCTGCAATGCAAAACATAAGTGTATGATAAAGAAACACAAATTCATAAACATACACCATAATTGTAGAACATATGCTTTTTACGTAAGCAAAACCATGTTGTGTTACAGTACTGGTTAAACAAACAGCAGCACGTTAAGTTATTTTTCAAATGTCCATTATGGTATGCCACTAATGATCTCAGTGTCTCACTATAATGCAATAAATATTCTGAGCAACATTTACAATCAGTCATTTCTGTCACCTGAGTGGAAACTCGCCACTGAGCCAAAATACGTAACCCTCCCTGCATCACTGTGAACATGAAACGCAGGCTCTTCAGCGTAGTCACTCTTGAGCCTGAAAGAAACAAGCAATTCCTGATAAAGAGCTCAAAACAGCGGTACATTCTTATTGTCCGTTATATATATATTCCCTTCTTTATCTATTTTCAAGATGATTTTATTCCTGAAGAACACAGTAAAGACTTCTGTCGGCTTTCAAAGAATACCGTTCGTATGTTCAGTCTCTTCTGAAGTGGAAAACGTTGTAGCCCAGTTCGGCCATAGCTCCGATGAGCAGCGCCCAAAGAGGGATGCAAACAGAGCTCACCAAGATGTTCATTACGCGCTCTAATTTGGCACAGAGCGTCAGACAAAATGCCAGTTTAAGCAGCATGGCCACGAGGTACCACACACGCTTCTTCAAGTTTTCTGCCCCGTTGCGAGGGTCGAAGCCCGGCTTGCAGCGGCCCGCCATTTTCACAATGAGCATGAGGAGGAGAATAAGATCAAAGGTCCAGACAGGAAGGAAGATAAGGAACCAGTTCCATGAAATCTTTCCGTCCAACTTCAGGACCAGCATAATAAGGAATATGAGTGTGAAGATCCATGTCAGGAGGACTCTTTGAGCAAGAGACATGTTCATTTGAAACGCTGGCCTAAGGGCACAGCATTAAGATGATCTGAAAGAGACAAAAGATTTATTATTGGAAATAAAATGATAGGGTAATTTACTTTCAGTCAATTTCATCTGGTGGAAACCACGTTGTCAGATATAATTAAATTAACAGTAGTACTGAAAATTAAGCTACATTTAATAATGATAGTGTACATGCATTAATTAGTAATTAATAATATTAGTACTAATAGATTACACAATTAACATTACATTAGTATTTAATTATTAAAAATAACATTTTAATCAGTTTTTCCTTGGATGTTATGTTGATAATATAAGATGTATTAACGTTAACTGCATTGTATTTATTTACTAGGCTAAATAGTAGCTTATTTACTATGAGCCGTTTGAGATTGACACTTGCATATTCATAAAGGCTTGGTTTTAATATTAGTTGAACATTACATCATTCACTTTAACATTTGTGAACTGTTTTAGATACAGTAAGCGCCTCTTACGTTACTTTATTTTTAACTAACGTCACCCATCAAGCTCACCTTATATTTAACGTGCAAGACACACAAATGTTAGGTATGAACTATAAACCGTCAATTATTTTATTTATCGTTATTTTATGTCGAATGTTCTATCCTTTTACATACTTGAAATGAAAAAGCTATGCATTAGCACAAAACTAGCATACGTTACACAGTCCGGACTGCTTTATGTGTTTATAAAGGCAAATCGACTGGAAGCGTGGAAAACACATTTGCAGAAAACCTTACCGATGATGAACACAACCCAGCTGGCCTTCGTCAGAGGGGGAAACGATTAAAAAATGTCCCCTGTCTGGTCGGTGTGTATATTTTGAACACTGACGTTTTCAAAACAACTTCTCTTAAAGGACCAAGTTGATGTGCGCGCAGCGCCATCTGGCGGACTGGAGGACGCGCATTAAACAGCAGGGCAAATTCAGTTTAAAATGTAATTTAATTAATAGTAATATTACTAGTGTCTTACACGGTCAGATATTTATAAAGGTTTATTTATTGATTTAATTTTGATTTATCATGATTGCGCAGCCGTGCAGAAAGGGTCTGAACACAACACGTGTCGCATGGATCCATTCTTATCTATCTTTTAATTTTTATTATTTGTGATGTGAAAAATAAAGAAGCGTATATGGCATCAGAACAACACAAGGGTAAGTACATGATGATTTAATTTTGATTGAACTATTTTTCGCTGGTATGTCCATCTGGTAGCTAAAATGTTCTGTCAGCTTTTAATCTCGTTTTTCATTTAAAAAAGAAAAGGAAAAACAGGGATCAAGCAGGAAAGTTATAAAACACATTTCAAACCAATTTTAAAAATGAATTGAAAATAATTTGATCAAAAAACGCTCCTGACGTCTTTATTCAACCTCAAGATGGCGCTGTTTCCTAATTTTGAGCCTGTGAACAACTAGCTCGCGAAGAACTCCTGAAAGTGAAGCTCTTAACAATAAACTGTCGTTAAAAGAATAAAATTAATTATGATCCCAATATTTTGCTTCAGTTTTGCCTACATTTACATCTACAAGTTTTCCTTGCACTTTAATTGCTATGAAAGCACCCAAGTTTCTCATCCTCAATACGAAAGAAAACATGAGATAATAACCATTAGAATCCACTCATTTGCAATACACTATTACAATTGCCTGTTTTCTAAAAAATAGCCTATAGGATCCAGACAAGAAGGTGCAGGGTGCATTGATAGCACACAAAAAGCTGCATCCATACTGAATCAGTTAATGAGCTTATTACCCTTTGCAAATGTCCTGTTGTGGTTGCCATTACTGAGGCCTTAAGGGGGTGTCAGAACAAAAGCCAGGTAATAATACAGCGGCTTCCATGCTCCATGTTGCTTATCAGTGCAACCATACAAACTGCAAGCTGCCTTGAGGCCCAGAGCTGAGGACGCTGTTTTAATTGGGTCAGTCTGATTCTCTAGCCTGTTGCCACCACATGAGTGAATAGAGAGCTTTTTATGAGGATGCACAAGGTGTTTCAAACTTGCAAAACAGTCTTTATGTATATATAGCATATAGTAGTCAGTTTCGGTAGTAATGCACTGTTAGTCACACAACTTACGTAAACCGATTGAACACATTATATTTTAATTGAGTTACTTCTAATGTCAGAGTGTTTTCTATGCATTGATTTTTTACTTTAGGTGCTGTGTAAACATTATGGTTACTGTAGTCCTACGCTAAATGTCTACATGCATTCGCTTATCTCACTTGCACCAAAACAGATCCCTTAGAGTAAATAAAAACTGTGTAATGCAAACTCAGAATACAACACAAACCAGCAATAATCAAATGTTAGGCTAAATAACACAAATATCTGTTATGTACTTAATCACATTTTATTAATTCTTTGCTGTTGACCTTTCATAATCTAATTATACCTACAAAAATAAGCAAATATGTCTTTAGATGAGATTCCATTTGTGTTTCTTTTTGTTTGTTTGTTTCTGAAGAAAGAAAAATGAGATGAGAAAACGCATCAAATAATTAAAACGCAATTAGTTAGGGAGTAACAATGCATTACCAAAATTAACATTTCATAAAACTGATCATATACAGTATTAACAACAGAGAAAACCACTACTAGGTACACAGTGATTTAATATAGATTTAATGTAAATGAGAAAATTAAGTTCATTTCCTTTCTCAAATAACGGCATAATAGATTTGCTCATGAAATATTTTTTATTATAACTGCTAAAACAAGTTGTGCTGCTTTATATTTTTGTGGAAACCATGATAGGTTTCCTCTATTTTTTTCACAAACAGAAAGAACTTGCTAAAGTGTTATTAGTAGTATTTTAATAGTAATATCATAGTTTCCACAAAACTATTCAGCAGTCTTACCTGAACTGTTATGATATTAAAATGACATCATACAGAAACACTGAGGACTGAGAAAAGATGATCCTTATCTGGCCTTTGCATAATTTGTTCCTTTAGTCTGGCACCACTTTTTTTTGCATTGACTTTGAATATGAATATTTCAAATTAAGGTAAAGATAGAGTCCTTTATATTCCCGTGCCACAGCTGCACAGTAGATATTAAACATATTCCCTGTAGTACTGTGTCCCTGTGCCTCACATAACTCACAGCTTTGTGGCTTTGTCTATTTTGGAACATATTTTGGTGACAAATATATGTGTATATATATATATAATAAAAGCAATTTGGCATTCTAACCTGAACATATGTCATGACAAAATTCTACGAAAAATTTATTGATTTAATTTTAAAAATTTAAAGGGACAGTTCACCTCAAATTAAAAATCTTTTATTTATTCACCCTAGTGTCATTCCAAACCTGTATGATTCAAAAATCTTCTGTGAAAAACTATATATATATATATATATATATATATATATAGCAAAGTGAACAAGCTGTTAGGCTGAATAGGAACTACGGCTGTCCAAGTCCCCGTCCATCTTAATTTTACTTCGTTTTTTTTTTTTTATTTAAAGGGACACTTAACCTTAAAGCAAAACAAAAATCAGTCATTAATTACTCACCTTTGTTCTAGATCAATGGAACACAAATTGAGATATTTTTTGATGAAATACGAGAGCTTTGTGAACCTCAGATAGCAATGCAACTGACATGTTCAAGGCCCAGAAAGCTAGTGAAGACATCATTAAAAAAGTCCATGTGCAACCAGTGGTTTAACCGTACGTTTTATGCTCCAAGACAAAAAAATCACGACCTTATTTAACTGTTTCTTCTCTCAGAGTTCCGAGTTGACTTGAATGCAACATAAGCCCATTTAAACATAAAAAACACATGAAGCACTGCATGCCAGTGTCTCCGCTACAAAACATCTTCATGCAAAAGATACGCAGTTCAGCTTGCATTTACATCAACATCCAAAGCGCACATCTCTGTGATTCTGTAAGGTAAATTCAATTTGGGGCTTCAATTTCCTCTTGTGGATATGTAATGTGGTTGTCATGTTCAATGAGAAATTGCTTCCCCTCTGAAGAGCTCTGTGGGAACTGAAATAGGCTGCTATGACATGCTCGTTCCCCGTGTCCTTCCAGAGAAGATTAAAAGCTTGATATCGAAATCATGCTTCGTCACCAATGCAAGATATCTTATTTACTCCGAACGGGAAGCGAATGCAGAGTGTCAGACGTGAAAAACACGTTTCTGTCGTACACAGGCACGCACCGTTTCAAATCAAGGATCTTCTAGCCCCGCTTGGCTGCGGCTCCATTATCTCCAGTTCCTGCAGTATCCTAAGATTTGTGCCTATTCCCCGACATACTTTAGCCCTAGGGCTGTCGGTGTTGATTTATGTTTGACAGCCATTGAACTCATCACAGCCTTGTGCGAATATCCGTATTGACCTGTGGCCACTCACATTAAATCCTATCGAGTTTTGTTCGACCCCCTCGAGGAAGCCTGTCAGAGCAATCAGAAAATTCATAGCTATAGCATTTAAGAGCAAATCTATCTTAGGCAGTGTGAGATCAATATAAAATTGCAGCCATTTGTGCTTTCACATCGGATTTGTGCATATGAAAATACTTCATCCACAGAATAGATGTGCCAGATATGACATTGGAAGAACATAAGCAAAAGCTTCATTAGACGTGAATGTGTTGGGGTTAAATGAAAGTTGTGACCCCTCCAATAATGAGTTTATGTGCGTTTGAATTAAATTAACAACCTTCAAGCCACCTAAGATGTAGATGAGTTTGTTTCTTCATCACAAAAGATTTAGATTTATATCACTTGATCACCAATGGATGCTCTGCAGTAATGGGTGCCGTCAGAATGAGAGTCAAAATAGCTGATAGATGCATCACAATACTTCAGACGTAACCCACATGATGCCAGTCCATCATCTAAAATCTGCATGTTTGCAATAAATGATATATTTTGAACTTTAAACAGCTGCTTCTTTTCATTTTTCTCTCTTGATTCAGAATCTTTCGCTGGAGAAAGCAGTATTATTGATTAAAGACATATTTGTGTTTATTACAAACATGCATTTTTTTGTGTGGATTACTTGTAGATTATTCTGATGTTTTTTATCCGCTGTTTGGACTCTCATTCTGACGGCACCCATTCACTGAAGAGGATACTTTCAAAGCTCACAACAGTTGTTAGCTTATTTATAAGTCGAAAATCTTAAGATAATCAATTAAAAGGTAACCTTTAATATAAATATGTATTTGGAGTAATAGGGATGGGACGATACACCTACCTCCCGATTCGATACTATCGCGATACTTGGGTGCCGATTCGACATGCATTGCGATTTTTGTTTTGTTTTTTACAAATTTTGGTGCTACAAGTATTGTGATTCAATATTGCTATCGCATACAGCTTTCTTGAGTTTCTATGCTTTTTGGTTACAGTTTAAATATCCGTGTGTCAGTACTGCCATCTGAAAAGTATGGGTGTGAATATTACTGCACATGGCTACATTTTCATATACATTTTAAATCAAATTTATTTTGTGCAAAATTTACTTTATTATTATTATATAAGCAGGCTACTTTTTAAATCAATTGCTTATTTAAAATAAGTGTTCTTTGAGTATTCGAAAGTTTACAGATTATAGTATTATTGCCGTTTGTTTATTACTGATGAAGCGCGGTGGACGGAAGCACACACTGTCAACGTGCACAATCGTCAAAGAGAGAATCGCGATTTATGAAAGATTAGATTTTTTGTCCGACTCTTAATAAGTGACATATTATAAAACATGCATGTTTTATTAAATATAGAAAAATTTATGAACAAAACAAAACAAAAAAGGATATTTTTCTACCACCGGAGCACAGCGTTTTAGCAATAAGTTAAATTTGGTGTGTTATAAACCTCTCTCTCTCTCTCTCTATCTTTGTGTGTGGTTTTTATAGGTTTTATAGGATTTATATATATATATATATACACCACTGACCTTTAAAAATAAGTCATTTGGCAGATAACAACTGTATGACTATGATTTATTAATAAAATCTAAAAAGAGTATAATAGAGTACAATCATCTGACCACTGAATTGACATCAACCTGACAAAAGGGTCAAGAATATGTACTGATAATAATTCACCAGAAAGTCTTTCTTGGGTTGTGATTTGGCTCACGAGGATTCCACAAGAACATCTCTATAGTCCATGACACTTGATTGACATTTACTGTACATGAGTGTTGACACGGTTGTATAACTGTCCTTGATTTCAGTCATCATAACCGTCCTCTGTTGCTCCATCCCAGTTTAACAGCGGTCTTCGTTCTGGAGGGACAGACGGCTCGATCCGCTGCCACCGACTGGGCGGCCAGATGATGTGAGACGCCCGGCCGTGAACGAGACCCAGAGAAACCTGTGGAGATCACAATCATCAAGCTTGTAAACTATCTATAAAGTCAAACAAACCGGTCTATTTCTTAAGGAGAAAGTAGCTTTTGATAGACTGTCGTTAAACAAAGAGGAACTAGAACAAGAATTACATGCTCTCCTCGTTTAGTGAATACAAAGCAATATATCTCTAGCAAGAAGAGAAAAATACCTCCTTGCTTTTTTATAGCCAGGAGGACACGGAAGAAAATCCAACAAGCTCCCAAAAATCCTGATTTGGAGGTTTCTATAAATATCTGCGAGGTTTGGAGGGACTTAAAGGGGTGATAATGTACTCACCTGTAGAGGAAGATACAGACTTCACAAATCTTCGGGTTTAACAGCATGACAAGACCACGATATGAGTCTGAAGTACTACAGAGAAGCTCTGAGAAGAACCTTACTGGGTCCATTTATCTTCACTGATATACTATTACAGTTATCGTTAATATTTTGAGGTAGATTTCATTTTGAATTTGTATTTTATTCATAATGAAAAAAAATAATTAAATAACATTGAATAACTGTTATTTTTTATTGTATTTTGAAATGTCATTTTTTTTATATATTGTTTTTATTACATTTTAGTTCAATTTCAATTTAATTGCAAAATATTAAATCTTTATAAATGCATATATATATATATATGAATGTATATGTATCTCTCTCTCTCTCTCTCTCTCTCTCTCTATATATATATATATATATATATATATATATGCACACATATTCACACATTTAATTCAAGTAATGATATTTTATATGTAGTTTTAGTTAAAAAATAATAACCCTGTTCCAATTTTTAAGTCTCTTTAAGAAATAGTTAACCTTTCTATTCTTCTGTGGAACACAAAAGAAGTCTTTGACCAAAAATATGCTTTTGTCCATACAGTGAAAGTCAATGGGGACCAAAACTACATTTTGTTTGATAATAACAATGATGTACGGAAGATGTTCTGAACTAAATGACTTAAATGGTCACAGAGTTTTCATTTTTGGCTGAACTATCCCTTTAAGCCCACAAATTGGATGTCTGAGTCGAATCCGTGTGACATTTTGCAGTGTTTTGTAGGCAAAATAAACAGTCTCAGACAGTCAGGGTTTTGTGACCTGACTTTCAATCAGCGCATTTGAGACTTGTCGTTATTTTAGAGTCCAAATATTTTGAAAAACAACATTATAAACCTTCGCAGCATTAAATATCAATCTAAATTCTCAGAAAGATTTAAACGTTGCCTCGAAAAGGACATTAAGCAAAAAAAATACACACCATACACGCACGTAAACACACTTCTTGCTGCATAATACATCAAGTCAAGGTAACGGTGCAGTCTGTACTGACAAAAGTGAAAGCAATTGCCTGAAACCTCCAGCGAGAATATTTGCTTGGTGATATATGACCTGATGGTTTTTCGCCAAATTTATCTCACACCCCTCCTTTGCGTTTTCCGGCCTGGTCTCTGGAGAAACCGAAAGCGTTTTGGGTAGTAGATGTGAAACAATAATGAAAGAGACCTAGGAAGTATGTGGTTCAGTGAGAAACATATTCATTTGCTTCCTGACAAGAAACATCATTAAAAATCTGCCTGAGGAAACCAAAACCATCAAAACTGAAGGAGTCAGTGACTAAACGGACAGGACGATTTGTTTTTCTATCTCAGTCCAAGTCAGCAAACTCAAACATTTAAAAACACTTCAAGGACGAATCTGAGCAGCAGACCTTGACGTATTGTGACTGATTGCAGCGAGTCGTGTCACAGTCGGAGTTGAGATGGGAGGAAGAATCACTGCTGTGTTTAATAATGTATCTGAAGAGCCGTGCGGCAAAGAAGCTTCTTCAAAGAACCAATAATACCTCAATCTCTATACATTACAGGCGGGGGCATTCGAGCGCATCAAGGCTGTTAACAATGTCCCCAGAAACTGAATCTTTGTCTGTGTTTGTTGAATTTTTTATAAACAAGTCTATTTGTGGCGAAATCTGCCTATGGTGGTGACTTCCAGAAAAGATCCTTTGAAACTGCAGCCTGAAAGAAGTTTCCACCGGTCACCTGTGAGATGGAACACCATCTTGTGACACGCTTGAGAAAATGACTTTATACTGTAGTTATACGGAAAACAACAAATGGATTTTTATTTTACTACTTCACTCGTTTTTTTGTTGAATTTAGTGCATACTTGTTGAAGCAAAGATTTCATTTCTTCCAAAAAAAATAAAAAAATTAAAATACCAATTTTAATAATAATTTGAGTAATAAAAAATATTGATGTTATTTTTTAAGTCTTATTGGATATGTAACCTGAATAAAAAACTATACATTTAAAGTTTCAGGCTAAAAGTTTCAATTTAAATAATTTTTTTTGATATACATATTTATATATTTTTTTCAATTTAAAAAATTCTCTAAATGCCCATGCCTAATATTATCAGTTATACAAAATAATAATTTTGGAAACAAGTAAAAAAAACTAATAACTTAAAAAATATTAAAACCTACAAAAAAAAAATCATCCACTGTGTTCAAAATACTGAAATGTTTTTGAATTAAAAAATAAAAGAATATGAGTGATGCAAATGATTCTATGGTGCAGTTGCTTATTGCTATGGTGTTGCTATGCTAAAGTTGCTCAAGTGTTTATTAGTTCATTCTTAAGTCTCTAAGGCCCGGTTTTACAAACAGCCAAGCCAAGACTAGGCATTAGTTAAATTAAGATATTTAAGCAATTTTCAAAAAAATGCCTAATTAGAAAGTATTACAAGTGTGCATCTTAATACAGAACAATGACACTGACAGGTTTTAAGATATGTCAGAGCAAGATTTTTGCATCTGAAACAGCTCAAACGTACAATTTGGTCTGGGACTAGCTTAATCCTTGTCTGTGAAACTGGAGGTAAGTGTGTTAGTACTCTACTCTGAACTTAGCAAGCATCAATTAATTAATTACCGGTCCAAATGTGTTGCTGTCGAAACTGTGTCCGTGATGGTCCCCCTCGAGCCACAGATGTCCATCTGGAACTCTTACATAACGGTTTTTATATCCCAGCGTTCTGATAAAAGAAAAAAAATCATGCGTTAATGGATTCTGGCTGCTTTTAATGCAGCAAAACACCAGGCTATTTTTCATTTCCCGCTGTTTATGTTACAGTTGACCAGCGACGTGTATTCGCCAATCCTGCATTTGGCTCTTGGCCCGCTCTCTAAATCTAAGATCAATAATTAATGTTCACACAGCTGCTGCAGTCTTTGTTTTATATTTAAGATGACTTTCTGACACAGCAATAGCTCATATCCATTGCAGGCGGTGCTGGGAGCGCTTTAGAGCGGGAGCTTGAAGGAAATCTTTTGATTTTTAATGCCAGTTTTTCTTCATCAGCCATCGCAGAACAAAATTAACTTCCGCTTCATACGAATCATCTGGAAATCAAACTCCAGAAGTCATCAGGCCTGGGATTTCCTCGACGAATCCCAAGATCACCTTGAGATGTAATGCTTTTGGCTGCGAATGGTCTGATGAGACATTAATGTTTAATGACACTCACGGCTAAATGGTGCATTTGTGCGATACAAGCATTTAAAGAGGACAGAGCCTGAATTGGCGCATTTAATACGCTCAAACTGATCCTTTGAGTGCTGCTACAAAGGCCTGTTAGCCTGAGTAAACACTTTACAGACAACAAACACATTTTCTGCCATTAGAACCCAAGAATCAATCATAATACCGTCAAACGTCATTCATAAGTTAATTTGGGACAAACTTACTTGATGAAGTCCCCCTCGATCCCAATGACCCGTTTGATGATCTTCTGCTGAGGGTCCTTCGGGCTCCTGCAGAAGGAGTGAGCAGATATGAGATGGTACGACTACAACATTTGCATACTGATGACAGAAGTGTTCCTGGTTTATTTGAGGATGCTGCTGAGCTCAGTGGATTATGGGGCATTAGGGACAGTTTTCAGAGACCAGATGGGTCTTATCTGCTGGAGTAAGTCAAGAAAAGACTCTAAGAAATGTCAAAACTCTTGATTTTCAGGACGCAATATTGTTAGATCGTATTTCACTTGATTCACTTAGTGTACTCATTTGGGACAAAGCCGAAAGTTTCAGATGTATGAAAAGGAAAATGCTATGTTGAATGTTATATGTGACCCTTTTCAACAAAACTAGTCACAAGGGTGACATTTTTTAAATTGAGATTTATCAATCATCTGAAAACTGAATAAATAAGCTTTACATTGATATATGGTTTGTTAGGGTAGGACAGCATTTGGTTGAGATTTAACAAAACAAAACACACCTTTAATCTCAAAATTGCAACTTTATTACTCATACCTTCATGTGTCATGTGACTTTACATCTGGAACAACACACAGCACTAACGAACTCTGCTACTCATTTATAATGTTCCTTATCTGTCTGTTTGATTGTGTCATATTGATCTTTATCTCACATCTGTACATGTACAAACTACTACTACATATACTGTAAACTTTACTTTGTTGTAAAGCTGCTTTGCAATGATATGCATCATGAAAAGCGCTATACAAATAAATTTGAATTTGAATTTAATTGAATCTAGCAAATTAATGTTCTGTAATTGCAACTTTAAATCTCATAGTGTGACTTGCATATCTTGGCTTATTTAAAATTTTTAAGTTTATTGTATGTCCAAAAATACATTTACGTCAATTGTTATTGATTATTATAAGGTCACTGAAAATCAGTGTTGACTAAGTATTAAAATGAAAAATAAAATAAAGCTAAAAAAATATATATAAATATTAGAAAAACACACTTTTAAACAAAACTTGTTTTAAATGAGAAATATTGTCTTGGCAACCGCAGTAACTGAAATAAACATTTTATTTAAATATAATTCTAAATGGAAAAATGGTGTAAGGCATGAAAACTGAAAATATAAAAAATAAAAACTAATCTGAAATATTTTTTAAAATGATCTAAGATATAAATAATACCAAAATAACACTGTTCAAATCCATATGATATTATAAATGCACAGTGCTTTTTTTAATATTCCTGAAAAATGGCACAAAGCACAATTTATTGCTGAAGAATACAATTCCTTTTTCACGAGTTACAATTTCTTCCATGACTTTTCAAGCCTGGCACTCCCAAGCTCCCTAATATTTTTCTCTTATAGTAAAACCGATCCCACACAGCTTTTATTTTGAGGTCAGGTCTCACTTGTAGTGTTTGTTCCATCTGTTGTGGCCTGATTCCTCACATCATTACCCACAATGACCCTGACTGAACCGCAGCCTTGTCTTGCAGGAGCCTGCAAACTTCTCATCCCATCCACGTCTGAAACTTTCTGCCACTGGCTGCCACTCTGTGCTTTATGGAATTTCATGTACAGTAATCTTTTCTGCTTGTTGCCTTTCCGCAAGAGCGCTTTCACATGCTGTAAGGCTTCTTATAAGATGACTTCTCACGGTTGAAGTGTGTACTTTGCTGCCAAACGTCTCTGAAATGCTGAGCAAGCACTTTGTTGAGAAATTGCCTACTTTCTTTGTGAGAGTCTCAACACCATGTCTCAAAACATCTAGGCACCTAAGAACAAAATCTGTTCCTATAAACATTTGTAGGACATTTTGTGTTATCTTTTTTTCGAATAAATGTTTATATGTTTTTGCTCTAGTTTTTAGTTTTAGTTTTAATAACGGTTGAATGAGATTCCAAAAGTCTGAGAGGACTCTTGACACAACTTTTTTGTTTTAAAACTCATTTATTTAAAATCTAATTTCTGATTAAAGAAAGAAAATTCAATGAACGCTTCACTTCAAGCTTGTGTTAAATCTTCAAACAGCTCTAGCCCAGCCTCCATCCTTCACACACACACACACACACACACACACACACACACACACACACAGACACACACAGACACAGCTCTGACGCTCAGCCTGATTTGTGATTTTCATTACTTCTGCAGGCCTGGATGTTGTTGGTGTATATCTCAAGTGTTATATACGGCATATTGGGAGAATATATATTTTGATTTGCCAAGTAGGATTTTGCAGTATATGCAGGAGCCTGGTTAAATGTGAGTTAAGAAAGACTTATCTGAAGACTTGGAATATCGATTATATCTCACAAGAACTGTTGGTAAGGCTGGAAAATTATGCAAAAAATAAATAAATCTTTTAAACACATTTAGAATAAGTCCAGTGGTCTTCAACTGGTGGGTGCATATATATGACCCTGGACCACAAAACCAGTCATAAGCAGTGTATATTTATAGCAATAGTCCAAAAAATCAACATGGTTTGGGTCATAATTATCTTTATTATTTTTTTTATGCCAAAAATACTTAGGATATTAAGTAAAGATCATGTTCCATTAAGATATTTTGTAAAATATAAAAATGTAATTTTGATTAGTAATATACATTGCTAAGGCCTTTATTCTGAAAACAATATAAGCTTACTTATTTAGCTTTCAAATTATGTAAAAATCTCAATTTCACAAAATTGACCCTTGTTGTGGTCCAAGGTCATGCACGCATATATATAGGCCTATATATATATCCTAAACCATGTATGTACTGCAGTATGTATTGCATAACTCTTACGTTATATATATTATAAAACATTAATATGAAAAAGTTATTTCAGTTTTACATTATAACTGTTTTTACTCTGTATATTACAGTAAAACTATTATAGTATTATTATTATTATTTTTGATCAATGCAGCCTTGGTGAGCATGACACTACTATTTAAAAGATTAGACTTATAGGAATAGTTCACCCCAAAATGTAAATCCTGTGATTAATTACTTATCCTTATGTCATACCAAATCTGTAAGACCTTTGTTAGATATTTTTGATGAAATCTGAGAGCTCTCTTGACTCTGCATAGACAGCAATGCAGCTGAAACTTTCAAGGTCCAGAAAGGTATAAGGACATTGTTAAAATAGTCCATGTGACATCAGCGCTTCATTCGTACTGTTATGAAGCGAATACATTTAAATGTTAAAAATGGTAGGCTACTACTTGCAGTGTATTGTCTACATTCATAAATTTCAGCGTTAGAGAGATCTGTGATGCATAACCAATAATGTTCAAAGTAAAATCTGAGCAAAACCACTTGAGAAGCGCTGATCTAGTCATCAGCATCTGAATATTCAAAGAGAGTGTCTTTATCAGAGTTGTAGCTCACGGGCAGAGCGCAGAAAACTACAAATAGAAATTAAGTCGATGAGGCAAATATGGAGAGAAAGTGGGAGTATGAAAATGCAGAGGGAAGAGAGCGATGTAATAGCCCCACCCACTTTCCAGCTTATATATGTATGAGGGAGCCCTCGCTTGACTGACAGCTCGGCTCGACCAATCGGCTTGCAGCGAACGCCGGGCAGAATTTGCCTGTCCCTGGGGAGACTGTGGAGGAAGCGAGTACCACAGACAGCTGGATAGATGCGCGCTTCTCTGGTCTTCAGTCCGCTTTGCGCTCAGCATCTTTTCCGATACAGCCTTACAGAGAAAGACTCCCACACGCTCAAATAAAGCTACAATTCATTTGGATCTACATCTCTATAATTACCTCGCAAGTCTGAAGCTCGATCCCGCGATTGAGAGGAAAGGAATATATTATGCGCTTCAAACAAGGAATCTCATTCTCTCCGGTAAGCGCGGCTCTCTCACGCTCTCATGACTCATGAGCATCCTGTGTGATTTGGGGGGGTGCCAGTGCAGAGGGGTTACTGTATGAGATCAATGAATAGAATCACTTCTAAATGTATATATATATATATACATTATCATCTTCCGTTTTGATAACTAGAATGTTTTAGATCAGAAAGCTCTGCGCATCCGCGTACGAAATGTCGTAATCTCGCGCAGAGACTCTACAGGTATGATTCAGAGTATAACTGGGAATCCAATAATGTGATGAATAAAGAGGAAATGGATTGATGTATGGCTCCCCAAGTTACTGCAAGGGATTTTAGAGATTTGAATTTGCTTAATACATCAATATTAATACACCAGTTTAAGAATATATTAATATAATTCTGAAAGCTTAGTAAAAGTTATCAATATACTTGCGCAGTGAATGTTGTATTATCAAAAATTGAGAATTTAGACAGCAGCTTTTGGCCAAACTGTAGGCTATTATTCTCATACGCAATTAGCTTTGTTCATGCACAATCAACCCTCATAAAATGGTCTTGTAATCCTTTCTGTATCACTGTGTGTAAAATATGTGACCATTACTGATGCTTTGAAGTGCTATAGTGAAATATTTTATGCCAAACCGCTCATACAGCACCTCACTTTAATAGACGTCACTTGGTTTTGCTTTAAAGAAGACGTAGCTATATTATTCTTCAGCATAAAATTCAAAAACATGCCATCTACAAACTAGATACAGTTTGTGTTTGCTTCCTATGTCAGATGGTACACGAGGTTGTAATGCGGCAGTATAAAACAAACCGCCTTGAGTTTCCTCAGCATAGTTCTGGAACAGGACACTTAAGGATCTTATTTTATAGTTGTATAATAAAAACATTTGTCCTCTCTAATGGTATGTGGTCACAAAGTTTGTGTTTTTGGTTTGGAAGCAATCTGCAATAGGTTAATAGAAGACAAAACGATGTATTTTGTTATTGTACTTGCCTCTGCCTCATGTGTATGAACAAGGTGTAGATGGGAGCGTAGAGATGAGAGAGAGAAATCAATAGGGACAACAGAAGAATAAAATGCCAACATGTCTTGAGACGGGGCTGAAGAATATGCGACAGAAATAGCTGATATATCTATAGGGATTCTGTCAGCAGTGCTGAAGCGTAATTAATTGCTGTCGTGCGGTGTGTTCGCCAGCAGTGCGGAGCAGGTGAGAGCTGTAGGACTATATAACACACACACACACTGACGGTTCCCGTGTCAGCGTAGTATCTTAGCTAATTATACTTCACACCAGGCGTTTGAAGTGACACCATGTAGTGTGATAGGAAACAAAGCTGATATATTACAGCACACGGGGGAAAACACATTCATGTAGTCAAGCTCATAACTCATGAAGTAAACTCGGTTATCTTGTAGAGTTTGTGAAGAGAATAGAATCAAAGAACAGAATACAATAACGGAATGGAATAAAAAGAATAAAGAACAGGAAACCTAACAGAACTGAATACAGAAATATAAAAAATAAAGTAGTAACATACTAGTGAATAAAAAAAAAAACACTCAACAAAAGAGTAGAACACAATAGAATATTGAAAGCAAAATGGAGCATAATGGGTTAAAACAGAACATAAATTAAAACAGAATATAGAAAAATAAAATAGAAATGCACATACGTAACAGAAAACACAATAGAACTGAATTATCAAAATAAGATTATAATTATATAAGATTATATTAATTATACACCGCGTAACAGAATAGTCCATATTAGAAAAGAACAGAAAATTAGGACTGAGTAGAGTAGAATATAATGGAATAGATAAAATTGAACAGAATGTGATAGAATAGAAGAAAACATACAAAAAAATGCAATACTGCAGAACAGAAATGGAATAAATAAAAACACAACAAGTTAGCAAATACACAGAATAAAATAAAAAACAGAACAACTGTAGAATATATGAAAAATAGAATACATTGAAAAATAAAATTGAATTGAAAAAGCAAAAATGAAGTATTACAGAACTGGGAAGAACAGAATGTAGCATGGCACAGTATAGAAATACAATAGAATTTGACACGAAGAACAGAATAGAACTAATCAGAAAAGAACAAAACAGAATGTAATGGGGAAAAACAGCTAAATAAAATTGAGTTAAACAAAACAGAATTGAATACCACATAATGGAGGAAATGCAGAATGCAGCTGAAAAGAATGAAATGGAATAATTCTTAATGAAACAGAACAGAATACAATAAATTATCAAATTACAATAGAACAGAATATATTGAATACAATGACCTAGAACTGAATCGAATAAAGAAGAACACAGAGCAGAACAGAGACGAATTGAACACAACAAACAAAATAGAAACGTTCAGATTATGAAACACAACAGAATCATATGAACCTGACCAGAGCTGCCTCCGATGAGCTCTACAGAGAAACAGCCTAGAACTGAACACAAATAGACAAAGGCAGAAAATAACAACAGAAGTGAGTAGAACAGAATGGGATACAGAGAACAAAAACTGTTTTCTGAACCTCAAGCAGGTATATCCTCAGCGTGATTAGTAATTTTACACGTGTGTGGTGTTGTATAGATTATTAACTTCAATATTCAGAGCAAAAGAACATTTCAGATACAGAAACTGCAAATGAATTGAAACTGAACCAGAAAGCGAAATAAAATAAAAAACAGCCGAACGTTGCCTTTTTGTTCTGACAGCTAATATTTCTGCTGTTGAAGCCAAACTAGAAGTGGACCTGAAACCACGCAGGCGGACCCAACATGGTCAAGGGCTAATCGTTTAATCCATTAACTTCAGCGTCATAAGAGTCTGCCGCTACTGAATCACTCTAGCTTTCAGTCACTGCTCGGTATGAAACCAAACCTGAGCAGCCCTCAGATCCACTACATTCCCTAAACGCAAACCAGAGGGGAAGGCGTTTCACAGACTGCGTTACGCCATCGTAATGTGACGAGGTGTCACCTCCAATTCGTGATGCCACCCCCCGACACTCTTCAGAGCGCTGCCCCGCTGCCGAAGTACGGCCAGATTTCTACCTTCTGAATAAAACATTGCACAGCAGGGCCACTTTATGTGGTGTCTGTAGCATTAGATGAGTGGATGGAAAAGAGAGAGAGAGAGTGTGTGTGTGTTGCTTTCATGAGTACTTTCTCTAAAGCAGGCAACCCATAAATATTTCAGGTAAAGTGGTTGGACTCTTGACTCAAGGAAAGGAGCGGTTGTCAACAAAAAGATGTGATTAATGAAGATAGACAGATGAACTGCTGTTGGTACTGTTCAGACAAAACACACAACAAACTTCTGCTGAAAACTTGCTTGGAAAATACTAGAAGTGCTAAACACTAACAACAGCTTTGACAGATATCCCCTAGCCAATCACCACATACTTCATGTTTAAAATATGGTGAGATTTTGGAGATTATACTGCGGGAATGCCAACATTACATTTGTAAAAAAAAAAATCTATAAAAATGAAAAAAAAATATAAAAAAAAAAAAAAAAAAAGTGCTGTCAAACAATTAACCATTATTAATCGCATCCAAAATAAAAGTTTTTATTTGTGTATGTATGTATGTGCGCTGTGTATACAGAATATATATCAAACAGTAAAAAAATGTAGGTAATGACAGAAAAAAATGACAGAAGCACACAAAACCACATTTCTAAACATTTAGAAAAGACAGAAGCACCCAATCACATTTCTTAAACATAAAGTAAAATAAGAAAATCTGAGCAATTCAAAATATTAATAAATACTAAGATATTATATACAGTAAATAAAACTTAATTGTTGAATCAAATGAGCAGCAAGAGTGATGTACTAAATATATGTTAGATTTTAATATACGTTTAATCAACAAGTTTAATAAATGTTTCACACAAGCACAATTAAAGTGAATAAACATAAATAAATAAATGCATTAATTAAATTAATTTATAATAAAAAAAAAAAAACTAATTTAATTGGAAAAAAGCTCAAATTTGATATTACATACTCTTTTTGCATTCTGAAGACATCTAAAATTATTACTGAAAGACAAAATGTACGGTTTCTTTCAAGATTTTAACATATTTCAGTATTCTAATGATGGGTAGGAAAAGAACACAGATTAATATGAAGTATGTCAAAATAATACAATGTAAATGTTTCCCAAATAATAAATATTACAATATTTTTGATTAAGACATTTTGACGTTCAAAAGTTAAAATCAAGGCTCGGCTTTCTGCTTCACATATGGACAAGGAACATTCGATATCCAATCACTTTAGACCAGCAGCAATAACCCCAATTATTCACTGATAAAATCATAATAGTGTTGAAATTATACATTATATTCATCTCTCACAGAAATAATCAGTCCCTTTGACCCTTTCCAGCGTTCAGCTATAGAAGCACTCTCTACTATTTCAAAGGCCTGTTTCACATAATGAAGTGAGCACAACACTCACGAACAGCTGAGGGCTCTCTTAGTTAAGAAGGACACATACATGAACAAATCAAATTAGCGTGTGTGGGCATCTTTAGCGCTAAGCTCTTAACAGAAAGTAGATGGAGATGGGAAAGATGGAGAGAGCGAGCGATATGTGTGCTTGTGTGTTTATCAATACGTGTTCGGACTTGTTTTCAGCTCAGTGCATCCATGTTGTACTTGTCATAGCAACAAAGAGCATGCTCTCTGCTGATAATGACAGTTTATTATCTGTTAAATAAATGAGGTATTTGAGAAAAACAGCCTTTGAAGCTGATTTAAATCATGAGATAAATCTGCAGTTAAAGTCAAAGTTAAAAAACTTTGTATCAAGTATCAAACAATTATATTATATATAACAATATATAATAGTAATTATGTCATATTATATATCATATTAGTTTCATCCACTAATATAAAATATTTAATATATTTAATATAAAAGCCATTATTATAATCCATTATTTTTTATTGTATGTATTTGACATTTATATTTAGTAGTATAGTTAATTGCTCTATACACGAGTATATATATATATATATATATATATGCACACATACATACACACACTTGTAATAAACAAAATGTTATTAACATATATTTTTGTTTAAAGAATATAAATGTTAAATGTTTACATTTATTTAATAGAGATATTTAATTTTTGTATTTTTTACATTTGTATTTATATATAAAATGTGTGTGTATATATATATATATATATAAACCCAGATATCTACAAAAAATAAATAAATAAAAATTTAAAAACGCATCTATGCAGAATTGAATTGTCTTTTTTTTTATCAGTTATTTTATGAACACAGTCTATATTGTCTACAAATATAAAAGATGAAAATACAGTAGGAAAGCACATCTGTGCACATAAAATGTAACACAAATGTAAACAGTGATGTTTTTGTTATTTTATACTAACTGCTTGTTGAAAACCCCTGTTTTTAGTTAGTCACTCCTCAACATGGCAACACACCACCTAATTTTCATACAGTACATCAGACAGTAACAGCTTCTGAAATAAGTTTACAACCTCATAATTTGTGCGGTCGTTGGGATGAATAGTGATCTTTGCACAATCCTGGCAAAAAAAAGCAGACTACAGGACCAAACAGATGGCTATGCAAGGAGAAAGGAGAAAAAAATGCTCCCACCTGCTTGTGTTGACTCGCTGCCATAGTCAGACTAACATAAGCACACTGTCCTACAGGAGTTCTTTTGCAAACCTGCTGCTATAGTGATACTGACAGCTTCATCTAGCACAGGCAAGCGGCTTTGTGCTTTCTGTCCTCAAGGTTGCAAGCCAATCATAATTTCAGCATATGGAGTAAGATCTAGCAAATACACTGAGATTTTCAATGTTAGCACCCAAATTTATATATTTATATTAGGGCTGTCAAACTACATCATAAACCTTATCACAAGCCTCACAGTAAACACCACTACATTTTGCATTTTTTTTGTTATCAATCTGTCCCAGTGCTGTATTTTAAAGACACCCTGTCAATTTGATTAAAAACAGTGTGTTGAAAAAACACAGAACATCACTATATAAAAAGGTAAAAGAGGAACGTACTGGGTTGTGCACTGTGTAATGCATTTAAATATAGTTTTAGTCAACCATACAATAGGTACAAAGCACAAAGTCGGAGTTAAAGGCGAATTTTAAAACGGCTTAATTAACTTACTGTGCCCACTGGCAGCTGCCACTGAAAGACGAAATGCAGTGGATATCACTGAGCCCTTTGGGATAGCACTTCATTGCGAAATAATTGCCCCTCTGTGCGTTCAGCTGGCTTTAATGTCTATTTATGAGACAATAAAAACCAATGTTAGCAATGCCCTTAGTATGCTTGAATAACACGTTCGAAAGAAATGCGAAACACAAATTAAATGCGCCATGTACGACAGGAATCGGTTGTTAAATTGGCTTTCATATAAATGTGGTTAAAGTAAGTTATTATATTCACAGCGCATCATAGCAACGAAATGAAAGCATGTTTCAACAGATTTAAGTGTCTGGCCAGTCAGTCACCAAATAAAGCTCATTATCTCACAATTACAAAATGATCTATGACAGAAGTAAGATGGTACAGCATACTGATGCTCTTATACCCAGTCACACACTAAACAGAATGGCTGTGATGTATGCAGATTTTTGTAACACCTGCCCTTGTGCACATAAAACCTCCTTAACATTTGAATATATTGCGAGAGCAGTCCCAGTGGTCACATGATATATGTGGGAAGGGTAGACATATGAGGTCAAACCAGCAATAATGTATTATTTGATGGCTTGAAAAGCAATAATACCTTCACTCGTATGGTCTAAATCTATCATCGTGCCCCTAAATGTCAGTATGGCTCTTCTTGACGCTAATGTGTCACCGTATTTATTTCCTCTCTCTCCTGTCTCTTATTTTCCACAGATGGGAAGTGACGAGTGTGACTGATTGAACATAATAATGATGGCAGACAAGTGGTCCGCCCCCCATAGGATCCTGAGCTCACCCTGCAAATTTGCACTTTCCCTGCTTCCATTCCCCTAAGGATACGCTGACCTTCACATATGCAGCCTGCGTGACAACCCAAAACAGGGTAAATTAAAAGGTTGCTACTCTCTGCCAAGGACGACAACAGACGAACTTTGCTTTGGGGGATTTGCCATCAGCAGAAATACATCCTGTTGTCATAAAAAATGATTCTGTGTTTGTGAATTTAACGTCTCTAACACCAGACCCCCCATAAGGACCAATTACAAGCTGAAGAGTGAAGGACCAAGATGAAAGATTTGCTGCTTGCAGTTTGTTTGCTGGCGCTGACTAACTCAGTTCAGGCCTCCGAGCTGAGGGTCGTGTGCCTCAAGCTGTGCAAATGTGAAGTCCGACCCTGGTTCTCTCCCTCGTCCGTGTATAATGAGGCTCCGACTGTGGACTGTAATGATCTAGGACTTCTGTCTCTGCCGGAGAGGCTGCCCTTAGACACACAAGTACTTCTATCGCAGGCCAACAACATCGCAAAGATTGACAGTCCCTTGGACTATCTGGTAAACCTAACAGAGGTAGACCTATCTAGAAACAACTTATCCTCATTGAGTGACGTCTCTCTAGGTTACCTTCCACAACTTCTGTCTTTGCACCTAGAGGAGAACTGGCTAAGCAGGCTTCATGATAACTGCCTTGCGCACTTCCCAAACTTGCAGGAACTCTATGTTAACCATAACCTTCTCTCCTCAATCAGTGTGGAGGCTTTCCAAGGGCTTAACAAGCTCTTGAGGCTCCATCTTAATTCAAACCGGCTGAGGGCCATAAGAACAGAGTGGTTCCGGGACCTTTTCCAGCTAGAAATCTTGATGATAGGAGAGAATCCAATTGCCAGAATACAGGACATGAATTTCAAGCCCCTTATCAATCTCCGCAGTCTTGTGCTAGCCAGAATGAACCTAACAGAAATCCCTGACAGTGCCCTGGTTGGACTCGATAAGCTGGAAAGCGTGTCATTCTATGATAATATGTTCCCAAAAGTACCTCAAGCTGCTCTCAGACGAGTGCAGAACCTCAAGTTTCTGGACCTTAACAAGAATCCCATAGAGAGGATCCAAAGAGGTGACTTTGTGGACATGATCCATTTGAAAGAACTTGGCATTAACAGCATGCCGGAGTTAGTTTCCATCGACAGCTTTGCAGTGCACGACCTACCAGAGCTGACCAAGATTGAAGCGACTAACAACCCCCGGCTTTCCTACATCCACCCGAATGCATTCACCAAACTCCCAAGGCTGGAGTCCTTGATGCTGAATAGCAATGCGCTCCGGGCTCTTCATCATGTGACGGTGGAATCCTTGCCTAACCTTCAGGAGGTGAGCATGCACTCCAACCCCATTTACTGCGACTGTGTCATCCGCTGGATCAATATGAACAAGACCAAGGTCCGCTTCATGGAGCCGGATGCCCTCTTATGCGCAGGGCCCTCAGAGTTTGAAGGTCGACCTGTCAAGCATGTGCATTTCCGTGAAATGGCAGATATCTGCCTGCCACTAATATCTCCGGAGAGTCTTCCTGGGCGAGTCGATGTGGATGCCGGGTGTTCAGTGTCTCTGCACTGCAGGGCATTTGCCGATCCTGAACCTGAGATCTACTGGGTCACACCTTCAGGAGAGAAGATTTTGCCTCAGATGGTTTCCAAGAAGTATCAACTGCATCCTGAGGGAACATTTGACATTTATGGCATCACAGAGAACGAGGCAGGGCAGTACACCTGCGTGGCCCACAATCTCATAGGATCGGACATGAGATCCGTCTCGGTCGTAGTAAATGGATTCTACCCACTGCCAGCAAATGAATCCTTGCACATCCAAGTGAAAGGAACTGAGCCACATTCGGTGAGGGTTTCTTGGGTGCCACCCAAGGGCAGTCTTGTGTCGAATATCAAGTGGTCAACCACATCCCAGCAGCGCTCCTTGCAGTTCACTGCCCATGTGTTGTCAGATGTAAAAACCTTTAACATCACACACTTGCAGCCACTGACGCAGTACGAGGTGTGTGTGGAAATTACAGACCTGCAAAGTAGACATTTGAAAAACTGTGTGAACGTCAGCACAGCTGAGGTTTCAGTTGTAAAAACTGATGATGGATTTGGTGACGGATTGATAATCAGCATCACAGCCCTGCTTCTGATCGTGTCTGCAGTGGCCTGTTCGTTCATTTGCATGCTGCGGAGGAATGATCACCTTTACAGGAAATTACGGAATCAGCAGTCAGAGATATTACCCTCTCACATTAAACCAATCTGGGGGTCAAGGGCTAAAGCCAGTGATTCAGAAACAGACTCCAAAAACTCCATTTGAGAGAACAGCAGTGGTTTGGGATGCACTGGACTATGTGTCTCTAATATCTCTTTCAATTTGATACCGACTCGCACCACTGGATCATTATGAAATGGATTCTTTGTGGTTTGTGGTCCAAGACATTTCTTGCTAAATCTGACATTGATTGCCAAAAAGCCACTAATTGTTTAAATGTCACACTTCACTGGGGAGCATGAAGAGAATCGTTATTTCATGCGGGATCAAAGAACAGCACATCAAAGGTTGTGCTAGACTATTTACACAGAGCGCAAAGCCTCAGTGGCCGAGTCTTTTTATTGTGGGCTTGTAGCAACACTACTTGTGCTGTGTCATTGGTAAAATAAACAATGTCAAGTTTATGATGGACTACGCTTTGTAGAATAGATCATAACAGGACAAATGTACGACACTTTGTGATAAAATACATTTATACAGAACATGACAACTTGTTTTCATTGTACGTTTTACAATTGACTAATTAAACTTTCAACTAAGAAGACATAAACATAAAAGAAACTGAAGAGATGCTTAAGATTAAAAGAACAACAAGAAGTCACAGTTACACAAAGTGTATGTAAAAATACATCATTAGGTTTAAAACCCCTTGGTAACACTTTAGAAAAGGTAACACTTGTTAACTATTCATTGTCCCTCAATAAATTCTTAATTAGTTGTTAGGTTTAGAGATGTAGAATAAGGCATTAATATATGCATTATTACACTAATAAATGGCTAATATTTTAGCTATATGCACGCTATGAGCAACTAATAGGTGTATCCATAAAATAAAGTGTTACCAAGCCTTTTAATGTAGCAAAAACCATTGCAATTTTAACCAAAGTCTAAATATCAGATAAAGATAACTTTTTGGTATTTATAGAAACACAGCAACAGAGACTAGCCCAATCATTGCATGTGCCTGGGAAGTTGTAATACGAGAAAATAGTGGGAAATGAGGAGGTGGAGTTTTTCAGTGTGGAGGTGGGGTTTGTGGGAGAAAAAATTCACAGAACTCATTGACTTTAAGTCACATTATCTCCTCTTTCATTAAAAATCCAATAGGAATTCCAACGCTAAACTCCCACAGGTGATGAATTGCCATCACAGAACGAATGATGTGGAGGATTTATCAGACTTGCATGCTCATATATCACTGGGGGTTTTAGCACCCAACACAGGGGCTTTTAGAGTTGGGCCATTTGTCACCTACATCGCAGCTAAATTATGCGCCATTATAGCGGTAGGTCCCGAATAGGTCAGCAGGAATGAGCTGCATCTGGTCTCTCTATTTCACAGTGAGCCTGGTGAGACGTGGAGGGCATTATAGACACAGCAACACCTGCCGTTCACTCTGAGAGGGCAAGCAATGAGTCAACAAAACACAAAGGTTAAGGAGAAGATACCTTACCTCATTCAATTCAATAGTTTTATTGTCTATCTAAATATGCCATAAAGCTTATCATTAACTGACTTCAAGTTGGAAATTGCAACTTTCTGATAGAGGATGCTAGAGAGCGGCCCAGCTGGCTGAAATCACAAGAGGGCAATGTGAGACTCATTCAATCAACCATAACTTTCCATCAAGAACAAGAACACTATAGAGTAGCATTTGCCCCATCAAGAAAATCAATTCACTCTCCATTAATTTCCAACCACATAACTTCGGAAATTATAAGGTATATGACACACTGTGTGAACAGGACGACGAATTACCTCTTAATTAAGTGATGTGCTCAGCAACTGAGAAAATGAATGGGCTAGTTCTTCAGGAACATTAGTTTAATTAATCTTTATTATCTCACCTATCACAGTGTTTATGTCCTTCTTTTCTTACGGTCACATCGTGATCATGTGACTGAAAATAACTTTATTAATTGGCTAATATGATGAACCTGAAACATCAATTTCAAGCTCCACCTGGTTTGATTACTATGCATCTTTATTTCAAGGGTTTTGTTATGGGTTTGTGCCATAGCATCAAGTTAACACTGACACCCGAAAGACAATGAAAGTTAAAGCGATAGTTCAGCCAAAAATTAAAAATCCATCATTAATATCTCACCCTGATGTGTTTTCCTAACATTTATGAATTTCTTTTTCTGTGAAAGACAAAAGAAGAATATTGTTAACTAAACCGTTGCTGACCACTGACTTCTATTGGAGGAAAATACCAAACAAAACACTAAGACATTTCTCAAAAACTCTTCTTTTGTGTTCCACAGAATTGAATTATTATACTGTTACAATGAAACATCAGTACTCAGTAGACCAACAATTAAAAAAAAAACAATACATAAATAATGACTAATGCTCCAAATACAAAATGTAATAATCCAAAATATAAAAATCCAACATTTTACAAAGACTTTTTCTAAAATTTACTCATTTAGTTTTCAAAGTATCATTTTGCATATTCAGCAAGACATTTTTGTGTAATGTAATAGTTGAGAAATGAACTACAAAATAATATATGCATTTTTATTAATGCAGAAATATACATTAATCATATAGAAATTATTTAGCAAATCATGTTTTTTAACACACACATATATACACGTACCCATCCAGAGCAATAACAAGAATATTGTAGTAATTTTATATATACATTCTTAATTCATGAATTTAATCACACACAGAAAATTGTATATATATATATATATATATATATATATATATATATATAACAACAAACAATAATATGACCATATTCAAAAAATATTCTAGAAACTTTATATATGCATTCTTTTTTAATTTGATTCTTAAATCACACACAAACACACACACACACAGAAAAGAATATTCTAGAATATATATATATATATACACACACACACACACACACACACACACAAACGTTGGTTTTTGTGATTTATGGGGACTCTACATAGGCGTAATGGTTTTTATACTGTACAGAATGTATGTGGTATTGCTCTACACCTACTCTACACCTAAACCTACCCCTTACAGGAAACTCTGTGCATTGTTAGATTTTCAGAAAGACACCATTTAGTATATTTTTAAGCCTTTTGAATTACGGGGACACTGAAAATGTCCTTATAAATCACCTTCATATTGTAATACCTATGTCATATCCATGTCATTATGCAAATTTGTGTCCTCATAAACCACATAAACCCGCACACACACACACACTCTCTCTCTCACTCAATTTGAAGAATCTCAATATAGATATTAGAACAAACAATAACATGGAATGACTTGATTAATGAATACAGTTAAATTCCCATACATACAAGGAACTGAATAAGTCTCCAGACAGACAGCAAGCTTTGACTCGTACTGTAAAAGTCAGATTTAATTAGGAAAGATATTAAGACACAACTGTGCCTCTTGGCAGAGCTGGAAACACTGTGCTTAGCGCTCCACTTTGATGGCACATTTTGTAATGAATAATTTACCTGGTTCTAATGACCCTGTAAGCCGACCCATTCAAGCAGCGCCATCGTTCTGAATGAGGTGATTACAGCAGTGAGCCAATGTGAGACGCCAAGATTAGAGAAAAAATGAGCACAGTTCAGGGGGAGGTTAGCGAGAGCCTAGCAGCAAACAGTTATTGTATTAGTATTCGACCAAGCTAACAAGTTTTCTTGGCATTGGCACCGAACAGGTGTTTCATCTTTGTTTAATAACGACTGAAACACCTTTTTATATGAAAATTGAATTAATCTACAAATGACTGTATGGGGCACGGATGTGATCCCTAGCCAGTTTGTCAATCTGTGCAAGGATGAAACGGAAAAGATTGGCATGTCTGGACACAAAAACACCACAGTAACCCAATAAAAAATCAGCTCTCTAGGAGCCACAAACATGACCAATTTGCTTGGTTTCATCAAAAACCAAATCAAACCAAACCTGGCAGCCAGAGCTCTCATCATAGCAAATAATAAAGTTTAGTGAATTATCAATATCTTCCTTATTGCCTCGACTTGCCCGGCGAATGCCATTTACGGTTCATGGTACTGCATATAAATAGACACATTCCTCGACAATAAGTCAATTCGTGACCAAAACACTTCCACTGTCCTTGCACTCATTAGCTTCAGTCAGAGACTAAATCCTTCAGAGAGCTTGACAGCTGCAGGCAGGAGCACGCAAGATAAATCTCTAACATTAAAATGTCGATTTATGTCAAGACTGATTAACAGTGATTAGTGGTGTCATATCAGTTTCTTCAGAACAGATGGTAGAGTTTTTACTCTCACCTAAAGCTGCATGAAGCGTGGATTTATCACTTTGAAAATGTTGTTATAATAATAATAATGTATATGCTTCAGAGATAAATGAATGACTGAAGATGACCATTCGACCGAAACTACAAAATACATTAAAGTCACTTTGGTCAGAGACGGCTTTGTACCATTTCTACAACAAACTACAGCAAGATTTTTTAACCCTACTTTTGTCTAATAATATAATAATAATAATAATAATAGTAATATAGTTTTATTTAGACTTTCTCAGTTTTCATGTTAATTTAAGTAAAATGTTTAGTAATTTTGTTCTGTGATTTTGACATTTTTATTAGTATTTATTTATTATATATATATATATATATATATATATATTAGTACTGTCAAACGATTATCACAATTAATCATCCAAAATAACATTTGTTTATATTATATATGTATAGTATATATATTTTTGAAAAAAAATAAATTTTTATAAATGGTCTTATAAAAATATTCTTATATTTTACATTATATTTAAATATATTTAATATATGAACATAACATATTTTTAATATATACTTCTATGTGGTTGCATAAATGCATAATAAATATACAATATACACACAAATATTATGCAAATAAAAACGTTATTAATTGTTTGACACCACTACTATATATATAATTTTGTTTTATTTTTCAGTTTTAGGTGTTTTATAAAAACTTCTTTCAGTTAGTTAACAAAGCAACATTTCACATTTTCTAATTACTAAAACTTTATTTCAGCCGAAAATGTTTTTATCATTCTTAGTCGAAACCAGCAATGCTATTGAATTTTATACATGCTATTAATAGTAAATTAAAAAAGACAAAACATTATTTTCAGCGAATTTACTGTAAACTAGTAAATATGATCCTTCCAAACATACTTTGAATGCACTTAGTTTTGCGTTACAGCAAACTTTTAGATTTAATTTAAAGAAAACATTTTTGCACTGCAGTTTCCCACAAATCCTTTTCTATGTGCAGAAAAAATGAGCATTTTTTACTTAATCCTTTTTTTTTTTTTTGACATCCTTCAGAAACTAAAAGGAAAACAAAACGAAGGCTGATATTTATGTCCTGCATAACCATTTAAATTATTGATGACATTTTTAAGGGTCTGAAAAGTAAAGGCTTTCAACAGGAAGATTGAACAAACAATGGCGATGGACATTGTTTAAATATTTGATGCTAGAATATAAATCGACTATTACTGTGCAGAGCTGTGAGCCAAACTCACCGTGTTCCAGTGATAAGATCCGCCGCCTGACTCTAATTCTGTAACTAAAGACCATTAGCCTTGACAAGAGACGCAAGAAATAGACACAGCACCCAAATTCCACTCAGGTGAGCAAAATAAACTTCATAACGCAAACAACGACTCTTCCAAGGTATCATAGTCATAATCCAGACCTGCTTCATGCACCCCTTCACATAATAACACTATACCTCACTCCACTTCCCAATGAAAACAAGCTCACACTTCATTTTATGTGCGCTCATATTTCAGAGCCGCTACAATACATGAACAGATCTACTCTACTTAAAGAGGAAACGCTGCATGATTTAATACGGACAGACTTTTGCACTTTCATTTGGACGAGGATTTGTGAGAGGGCCTGTGTGATTTGATTGTATACGTAAAGGGCTGCTGATGAAAAAGGCCAGCGATTACATGGTGCAGCACAACAGAACTCCATCACCTGTGAAAAAAAAACTGTAGCAACAAAGGAGAAGTGTGAGGAATTCAGGCTCAAAATCAGAGCGAGGTACAGTGTGACAGATACGGCTGAGTAATTCTGCTTCTGTTCTGAAGAGTTGATGTCTGCCAGCGCTGAGGTACAGATGGCTAAAGCTTCACGTGTCGCTCCGTCAGTGTGATACAGGAACAACGCCACTTCTTTACATTGCTGTTCATTTGAAGGGCGTAGTCATGCGTATCTAGACTTTATTTTGTTGGCTTCAGGTGCGAGTGAAAGCAAGAACACTGTCTGCTTGAGATAATATTCTTAATAAAAATGTAAATTGACAGTATCATGGAATGATGATGGTATCAGCCGTAATAGCATTGCATATCATGGTGCCAGATCTTTCATTAGGCAAAATAGTGTGTGTTTTGTGTGTAAATATCTTCAGATATCTCACTGAAGCATTGGTGAAAATGCTTCTATTTAGTGCTTTTTTAAACGTCATATATTTTGTTAATTACACACGATATTATTTACATAAGTTTTAATGTAATCATGTTTTACATTGTTTTAATCGCTATTATTAACTGTATATTGACATTTGAATTTTTAAAATGCCTAATTTAAAATTATAATTACTATTATTATTACAAAATTAACAAGGGATATTAACGATATTTGATAATCAAGTATTTGACAATGTATAATATAAAAAAAAATGTATCTGAATTTAAAAAGTGCAAAACAGTATTACTGTTATTATTATTATTATAAACAGCAAAAGCAATAAAATTATAAATGATGATGATGAATAGGTGAATAATTGGTTGACTAATTAATCAATTGTGTGTTTTTTGCACATATGTAGTTAAAATATGTTTAATTAAAAAAAATAAAATGCGAAACAAAAGCTTAAATAATAATAATAAATTAATATAATAATATTAAGTAAAACTCAATGGACACATTAAATATGTGAATATTAAAAAAGATTAAGTAATTAATAAGTAAAGAAAGTCATTTATTGCCAATTAAAATTTAATCTCATTTGAAATTTAATAACACTGTTAAAGGTAAACAAATATAAAATCTATAGCATGATTACGTTGCAATGCCTAAATGAATATTATTTATTTCTTTTGAAATCAGCAAGAATTTTAATTGGTATTCTTGCAAACATATATGATGTTTATATCTAAATTATATCTGATATTTTCAGATATAACATTTTTTCTGAATAAAAATATATTTTTTTTTAATTAAAAACGGGCTTGAATTTCAGATCAGTGTTATTTTAGTGCCTTTATACTATTATTGGATTTATTTCTATTTTAAACTAGCTTTTATTTTTGCTTTTTAAGTTTTAAGTTCATTTTTAGTAATTTATGTGCTTTTTATGTGCTTTAAGTTTTTGTATTTCTATTAATGCATTTCTAAACTTTTACTCCAGTACTATAAATGTACAGTAAACATTTCTAATTTTCATTTAAGTTTGCGAGTTATGCAAGTTATTCATTACATTTAGTTTAACTGAAACAACATATTACAACACATTTTGATAAAACATTTTGAATACAAACATTTATTTCATTTGCGATAAAACACACTTGCAGTAAGACCTGAAATGATTCTTTTTTAAGTAAACAAGTTATATTTGGATGTTCGCGTTGTCTTGCCCAAAGGCCGCTTTCGAGCAAACAATCTTTTGACTCATCTTCAAACCATTATTCCACACCAGTTTATAGCCTATGAGTCAATTCTGCCCACTTCTCTTGCAAAAAAGCCTCCTGTCTCTGCTTCATATCGATATATCACCTCTCTCATTCTCCAATCCTCCCTCTCTCTGGAGGTGAAAGCAGTAATGCAGTACAGGACCCGAGTATCTCTCAGCGTCGGGCCGTGTGCCATGTTCTCAGCACAGCTGCCGGGATGCAGGGAGCACTAGAAGATGGATGAAAGGATTGACAGAAAATGACTGAGTGTGGCAGGGGAAAGATAAGCGCCAGACGGAAGGCTCTAGAAGTCGGACAGGAGCAAAGCAGGTGAAACATCTTTCAGCCGTCTGAAAGAACAGCCACAGTCTGGAGGCACTGACACCAGCCAGAGAGTATCAGCATAGGACTTAAACACAAAGATGAGTCGTGTCACTAGTCATGTGTTTCCTTAATACCTTCTGCTGTCACCAGTGATCGAAAGACACTGATTCAAAACATCCTTTCTATGAAGCGCAACATTTGTTTGCAAGGCTTACATGTCACATTTACGAAGGTTTTAATAAATGATGCACACAGGTTTATAACCCTTGACTCGCAGTAGGACAGATGGAGAAAAAAATGAGTTGACGGTAAAGAATTTACAATGGAAGTTTGTGGGACTAGCGTTGCAAGTGCAACATTTTTTTTTTCTTTTTGTCTAATAACCAACCTGGTCTTATAAAAATATGTACCCCGTGCAATTTTTGTGCAACACCGTTTTTACGTGCCTTACTACATTTTTTAAAACACAGTGCTAAATACATGAACCCTGGCACACTTTATTACGTTGGTATAGGTACATATTGCGGTGTTTCAGAATTGAAATATCCATTGACTGTTGCTAAAACTTAATGCTCTATTACTTTATGCACATTTTGCATGTCTCCCTTATCTGACATACTCATTTGAGTTGAATGAATCTGAATCAGGTGTTTAAATTAGGAACACATACAAAAAGTGCAGAGCTGTTGGTCCCCAGGAACAAGTTTGAAAACCACTGCCCTACACCAAATTCAACACTAAACCTAGCCAACAGTTAACAAATGCAAAGTTGATATAAAAGGCATTTGTTGATGCATCCGTGCCATTTCAACAGATTTGAACTGTTTTGTTGAACTGGAGCTCCTCGCCTCTCAAGTACAGCTACCAAAAGAAACATCTATAAAAGACCCATAGATATGAAGCTGGATATGTGTGATGATAACTTTCAAAAGCTTCAGTTTTGATCAGTATGATTAGATAATGAAATTTGTTGTTTATTATTCTCATTACTGTTTCTTTTTCCAGTTTAGATATTGCAATCCTAGTTTAACTGCCACTTAGCCTGGAATGTTTTTTTAACAGTTGACCTCAAATCTGCTACATAAAATATTGGACTGCATTTAAATGAATAAGAATCTAAAGTGCTTTATTTGTCAGTTGACTGCTGAGACCTTCTACTGCAAATACCCATCAGTCATCCAATTAATCAGGAGTGCTGCATTTGCATTAATTTAAATAAACTCCAACACCGTCTCCATTCAAACACGTCTCTTAAAAGGCTGTTTACATTCAAGGGTTCCTGTCCACATCGAGTCTTGTTTTCTGGGAGATAAGTGCTTTTCTGTTGCCTCAGTCACATTTCTTTTCATTTCATGTTCGAATGTAAGTACAGGTCTGAGAGAAGTAGATAAGTGTGTTCTTCTTATGCTTACGAGAGATTTATGCGGGAGAGGAAGTCCAGTTCAGACACACTATATAGGAAGGTACAGAAATATCTATATATAAACAAGTGGGCTACCCGTGAAAGAAATCGTTCATGCGCTCGAGAGATTTCGTGGGCGTCTGAAGGAGACTCAAATAAAAGCTCTGCGGGATTTCTTTTAAGTTTTAATCCGAAATAGTCCTTTCGGGGTGTTGCAGTTTGCTATGATTACTTTAAAGATCCTAAAACTATGAAACATTCAGTTTGAAGCCAAATTTGATTAAGGTCCAAGATGCCTATTAATTTAAAATACATGACGATCAGTCATAAAAAAATGCATGTTTCTGTTCTTATTGTGAATGTTTCATCAGTCAATGTCATTCTGAAAATGTTAACCAATACCCAAATAACAATTTAGCATTCAAGACTTTTTTTTACAATCCAATCAATTACTAATGAATGTTTTAAGTATTTGTAATGAATATTACATTACTTTAAAAGATGTTTTAAGCATTATATTAAAGCATAATTAGTAAAAACAAAGCACAAAGTAAAATGTAAAATATAAAAACTCTTCTAAAACACTGCAGTTACGAGTTTGCATCGCATGTAATTACCTGGAATTGTGGGTTTATAATCAGTTTATAATCGCTCTTGCCATTTTCACTGATAAGCAACTGACCTTTTGCTAAGCCTCCCTTTTCTTGGTTCTCTTTGCAGAACATCCCATGAACTGGAGATTTATGTGAACTGTGTGATTTAGCGTATGTGTGAAATGTGCTCATAAAGTGGCCAAATTTGATCAGACATTATTCTTATGAGTCCTGGAATGAATTGTGACATTGCAAAGCCTTTTTATGTGCCGTTTTCCATGAAAGAAGGCCATACATTTAGTAGTTACATAATTAAACTGGAGAACACACAGTCAGCTGAAACAAGAAAAATTAAAATTTTATTTTACATAAAATATCTGAGTCCACATACTTTTTGGAGCAACTCCAAAAACAAAATTGGGGGGGTCAGAACAGTTAAGTTCAGGACTGGTTAGTATTGTTTTATGGTGTGATTTAATAAAGCATTGGATTCTTGTAAAACCATGTGTACCATATTTGTCATTGAGAAACTCTCCAATACAGCTTTCTCAGTATAAGTGCCTGGTAACACACTTTTAGAGGTCACCTTGTCAGCTATAATTGTCAACACCTTTAACATCTTATTGGTATAATTCATTTTTTGTGTTAATAGGCAAATGGCTTTTGGTAATGGAACATCGTCCCATGATGCCTCACGGGTTGATTTCAGAAAATGTGGATGGTGGATGTATTATGTTAATGTATCTATAAATGTGCTCCCTAGTTTCTCATATTAAAAAACATAGTAATGTCCCCCACTCCTTGCAGTGACATTGTTACGAATAAAACCGTCTTGACTGATGCTGAAGAAATAGTCTGCGCTTGTAGACACCGTTTATATTTCCATCAATAATTAATTTGCTCAAATCATATTGTAATATTAATGCCCAGATTTATAGCCAGATTGGGAGCTGGCTTGCGTTCACTTGTGTAACGTCTGCGTGTTCTCAGTATGTCTGTGTTCTGAACACTTGTCAAATCTGAAACTTTCATTGGGAACTTCAGCTTCACAGACGCAAGTTCCTAGTTTCTTGCCTAGTTTAAGCCTAGTGTAGTTTTAATAGAGATTTTTCTTTTGAAGTTGATCTTTGTCTGGGTTCAAGCTTACAGCTCCGGGAACATTCTAGCCCCAGGTGAAGTTAGATGCTGTAGAGAATAAAGAGGCTGACTTTATCCTGCAAATCTCTCCTGACATAGTCCTGGCCTTGTGTTTTGTGATTGGTGGGAACTTGTCGGCAAATGAACCTAAGAAAGATAGGATAACAGCTAAGGATATCTTAACTGTGCACTCTGCAGGCCAGTATAGCAATTCATAAATGTTACAAATGCATGTTACAAAAGTCAATTTGGGATTCAAAATAAAATACAATAAAATAATGCTTATGTTTTGCATTTTTGAAATTTATTTTATTTGCAAAATTTTTTATTTTAATTTAAAAATCTTTCAACCTTCAATCTAATCATATGTTTTAAATATTATTATTGCTTCTGTTAATTTTTTTTAATTGCACACTTTAACTACATGATATAACAACATATGTGTGTATACTGTGTGTGTGTGTGTGTATATATATATATATATATATATATATATATATATATACACACACACACACACACACGTTTATATCTATATACTAAATAATTATGTTTATATATTAAATATATTTATACTGTATATAATATAATTTATATGAATATAAAAACAATTATGTAAATATTTCGCAAATTTATTTTGTGTGTGTCTATATATACATAATAAATATACACAGTACACATAGATATATTATGAAAATATAAAAACTGTTATTTTGGATATGATTAATCTTGCATAATTCGTTTAATGACAGAACAAATAATTATTTTATATTATTGTTTATAACTACAACAACAATACCTATGTAATCCAAATATAATAATAGGACAAATGAGCCTGAAGTGAAAATAATTAAATATCCAATATTGACCAATTGACCAATATCTCTTCTAATACTGTGCATCACTAATAAAATAAGTTTCTTGCAAAATACTGATATAAACAGCTTGTAAGCTGACTTTAAGTGTGTTTTTACAACTGGGGCCAGGTACATAAACTTAGCCTTTTCAGTATTTTTCAGTGGAGCAGGTTTGATAACCATTGTCTGGCATGTACCCGCACACTTCGGTATTCAGTTGGTGTGACAGCAAACCAGCCTCTCGTGAAAAAACACGTCATTTGACAACATATGAAGCTTTTCTAAAGCGTTTTCCACAGGGCATTGTTAAGTTTTACCAGTAAAACCGAAGAAATACATGAATAAAAGACTGAAGTTGGCATCTTTTCCCCTGAGTCACTGCATATTTACAGCTAGCGCTAGTCCTCGCCATGCTGTTTACCTTGATGAAGCAAACAGACCATAGTAAAGAAGCAAGAAATACAATCTGCAAGAAGACCTGAGGTGGGTGGAAGCAGACTTTTAATAAAATCCCAAAACAGCTTTGGATAACAGCCTCTGCTAAACGACTAATTAATACTGCTAATGCCGCTAATATTTCTAAATGCTCACATCGTCTTCGAAAAATAAGTAAATCACTGAAAAATTCATCAAAGGATTCGGTGCATTCCACACGTTCTATCACATTCCCTTCAACAAACTCCTTAATGTTTTCCACAGAGAGCATCTTTTAGTTGAGCCATGCTAGTTCTAAGCATTTTTGACATGAGTGCTTAGTCATGCATATCACGCAATGTTGAACTGTGACTACCGGCGCACCGCTTCATGACGGCCCTTCAAAGGAAAACAGAAATCACGCCGTGTGTGTGTGTGCGTGCTGTGTTTTCAATGCACCTCTCAAGGGATCCTCAGATGTTAGTGCTAAATTATGCTCTTCTGGTACTTGACAGCATTTTAAATTCCAACAAAGCAATGAACTTAAAAGCCAAGTCAGTTGCATGGAAATGTCAACTCAGTAGGATCCATTAAAAGTACACCTGTACATCACCGAAAGCAAAAACTAGAAATCACGACAAATTATATTCCATCTTCGACTTCATCCACGAAACACGTGCAACAACAAATAAATAGCTACTTTGTATTATAGACTTGTATATTAGCCTTTTAGCACATTTTGTTAAACTATTTTAGTTTTTAATGTGGCTCTGCTCTACTAAATCTGCTGAGGACTGAATACTGCATTCATGCTCAAATCCATTCTATAATCTTTGCATTTAGCAGGGCTAATATTGTGCGTTCAACACTTTTGAGCACGCTGTTTGAAAAGCTGGAGCCTTGCAAACTTGAGATAATTATGTACACATTAGGTCTTTAGTCAGCAGTTTGGGACATCAGCGGAAGGCCATGTGTGGTTTCACAATTTTCAGCAGACTATATTAAAATGAGATTTAACAAAAATAAATAAATAATTAAAAGACAGCACCTATTGCAGAAAGGAGATGTCATTTATCTTAATCTAGGTGGGCTTTTTTCCCTCAGTATACTAGAGTGTATTTTCTTCACATTAAAAGCAAAACCAAAGCTACCGAAAATTCTTATCCCCAAAGGGGGAGAATGGCTCATTATACACCCATTTAAATTGTGATAAATTATTAGCTGTTGCAGCAGAACTTACCATTTAATAGCTTATAACTGGGTTTTCATGACTTATATGACTTATATAATGTATATGCTTGTCCTGTGAACACAGTTCAGTCAAAATGTAATTGTATTGTACAGTTAAGCGTTGCTTTAATGTGTGTTATTTATGCATTCACTTGTTTTTTCAACAGCTTTGCATTAGACAATGTGAATAATTAGCGTAACGTAGCATTGCATTAGCGTAGTATTGCTAACACTGTTCCCATTTTCTCTCATTCTCTCATCTCATTTTCTCATTACTCTGCGTGGGTTAGTAAATAGTGAAATAATAATGCATTTCTGAAGACGATGAGAACATCTCAGGATTTGTATTTAGCATTAGCATTACACATTTAGCATGCTACGATGCGCTACTTGCTAAAGGTTAGCTGTAAGTGATTCGGTAGTGTTAACTGGAGTATGTCTACTTTTATAGCCATTTTCTCAATACTTAGGCTTTTGCCACACACAAAATGAGTAATATTTAAATTAAAAAAAGTGTATGACACCCAAGCCCTCATGAAAAAAATGCTACAGTAATTAGTATTTTTGAACCATACTATAGTGTGTTATATACTGTAGTATTTGTTAATGAATCCTAATGCATGCTATATTATTAACTTTAGTGAACTGAAAAACTGTAACAAATACTGTAGTGTACTTTATTGTAGTACAATTTTTTTTTTAGTTAGAACAGTATTGAGTAAAGTAATATGTTTATATAACTAAAGTTGTTATTTTGCCACAGCGACTATTAGCACAACAAATTAATTCAAGTACTTTACTTTGGTATGGTTCACTGTAGTAGAAACTACTATAAATTACTATAGTATTTAAGGTCAAATGTCAGCTAATGTCAAACTATGACAGACAGCTTAATTCAAATGAAGTCCAAATGCACATCTCTGTTTAATTGCGAATATCCTTTTTCCTAAAAACCACAGGGTTTCTAATCCAGACAAGGACGCAGTGTACTATTTACGAACATCTATACCGCCTAATCCTACTGTGCGGCAAGACCTCCCCGTCCTATTACATACTCTGCTCTCCGTTCATTCCTTCTCATTCCCAGAGCCGTCCATCCTCCGGAGCCGCAGTTAAGATGATGAAAAGCAGAAAGGAAAATGAAGTCACTGTAATGAAAGATAAACAAAAGATTTCTGCAGAGAACAGAGATGTGGCCCAGACTTGACTGGAAGACAACAGAGAGGAGAAGCTGTAGTTAAACTCTCTCTCTCTCTCCCTGGAGAAACAAAGAGGAACTTCAATTAACCCCTGTGAGGGTCCTTTACTGGTACTGCATCAAGTGCACCGCGTCCCCTCAGCCATTAATTAAACACAACCATTGCTGGAGCAACAATAAAATTGGTCTCAGTTCAGCAGCGAGGGCCAACTTCAACAGCACATCCTGAGAAACAGCAAGTCATATAAAAACATCACCTGGTGCGTCGCTAGAATAAACACTTGACTGATTTTAACTGATTTAAACGTTTTTCGTTCTAAGGCACAAAGACATTTCTGAACAAGTCAGGTCTTCTGGCAAGAGATTAATTAATAGCAACCTGGAGGAGAACGTGTTTCTATGTAAGTCATGCATAAAATGAAAGACGGTTTAGAAATCTCTCTACACAAATGCTGTATGTGCATCAAAAAATCTGAATAGCATCAAACATACCTAGCTTCATATCTATGGGTTTTCATAGATGGTATGTTTGTTCGGTAGCTGTGATGTACTCGGTTTGACAAAATTTCAAAATCTGTGTAAAAGGAAGTTGAAATGACATGGATGCATCAACAAATGCATTTTTATATCACTTTTGAATTTGTTGACACTATTGGGTAGGTTTAGTGTTGGATTTGGTGCAAGGCATATTTCTTACTTGATAGAGCAATAGGTTTTATCAATAGGAATTCGGAACCACTGCAATATGTACCTATATCAACATAATAAAAATATACCAGAGTTCATGTACTGAACCTGCCAATCATTGGTTATTTTTCTCTTTAAAAAATGCAGCGCAATGTGTAGTAAGGCACGTAAAAAATGCTGATGCACAAAAAGTGCACAGAGGTACATATTTTTATGAGACCAGGTTGGTATTTGGTCAATTATGTGTGTATATGTATTTATGTATATGGTATATGTTAAAAGTATTTTTGCCCATTGTTGATAAGTTTAAGAAAGTATTATAAAACTTGTACATCTTTGCATTCAAGTGTGCATTTTTCTATTGTTAATTGTTAGCCTCCATCTGTTCTTCTGCAGCTTGTATGCCAGCGTTCTAATTTTAAATAGAAAATAAATACTGCATTAAATGTTCCCAGATCGCCTACATACACAAAAACTTTGAAGCTCCCTTCCAAAATAATTCAGCACTGTGATTTCAAACAGACTGATTCAGGTGCTGTTTCATATTCACACTCACAGAAAGAAATCCAAGTGCGCCGACGAACGCATACAACAATAATGCATGTAAGACCCATATCTGATGTATATTTAATATATTAAGAAATGCAGTAAAATCTAACCTTAATAATATCACACAAGCTAGATCAATGTTTTAATGAAATCATGCAGATACCCTTTTCAGCATACTTGAATATTGTGGGGGGGGTTTTCAATAAAAAAGGATAGGTATTTGAAGATAAAGTAACGTAATGAACTGTTAGTAATGCAATGTTGTAATTCAGCAGTTTGCAAAGTATCCGTTTTTTTAAATAAATTAATTAATTTTAATAGTAATCATATACATCTGAAATTAAACCATGAATAATAATAATAATAATAATAATAATAATAATAATAAAGCAATAATATTTATTCTAAGAGCTTAAATGCATATGATATTGCTTTCATAAACAAAACATGTTGCATTTTGGCAGAAAGTTGGTTAATTTTTTTTTCTGCCACCCCAGTTCAAATTAGAACACTTTATATTAAATTCCAAATCAAAATCATTATATCTTATATGATAGCTGTAAATGAGTATGGTGATGCACAGCTGTAACACTGGCTGACTGACACGAGAGTAAAGATTATAATCTCATATCTCTAATGACAATCAAACGTCCTTCCAGTTTGGCATCTTCTTCTCAGATAAACATCTCGATTGATCGCAGCTCATGCTGAGATGAACGCACAAGCAAGGGCATCAAAGAGTCATCAGCCCACGCTGCAGCAATGATGTGTATAACACAGTTACATGAACAAACGCACACACACACACACATTACTCCGTCATGTTGTGCTCGATTAATTTATTCTCGACTTGCGGGTGACTCTAAGGGCCGCTCGTTCCTTGGTAACACCACAGAGATTTACGGATTTATCTTCCAACTTCAAAATACTTGTACTCCTGAAGCATCTGGAGAAATAAGCCACTTGACTCACGTCAACTTCTATGAACTTAATTAGATAGTTCATAAAGCCTGGTAAGCCTTCTGCTTTCGCACGCCGCGCGGCTCCATCGGAGAACATGACAACAGACTATTTTTAACTTTTCAAGACAACAGCTGTGTAACTTAAGGTCTCATTAAATACTGCGCGCTATTAAAACATAACTGCGTAGGCTTTTACTATTAAAAAAACATCATGAATTGAACTGAATAGTTATGATCACTATACAGTCACTTATCTTCATTTTTCCTTCTAAACATATACAGGAAGATATTTTTTAACTGTATATTAGCACACAGCTTCTGTGAAAGTATGTGGTACATGGCAGAAAGCCCACAACATTTACTCTGACTGTTCCATTAGCAGATTTGAAACCGGCTTCATCAAATTTGAATGACCTGAATCTTTTCACTCTCTGCAAAGTGACTGCTTTCAAATATTCAGTGAACTCAAGACACCTGTTCAGACCAAGTTAGGCATGGAAACATGCATGATTTTAAAAGAGAACGATGCATCTCTGAGAACATCCTAAAAATACAGCACAGGGACCTTCTGCAGTTTTTGTATTCAGAAGATCAGATCTTTTGTTAAAACAGGTGTTAAAACCGTCATACAAATGCATTATTTTATGTATATGTATATACAGGGCCGGCCCGTAGCACAGGCAGTATAGGCAAATGCTAAGGGCGCTGTACGTCCAGGGGGCGCCAGAAATGGAGGAAGAAAAATAATGTTATGG
>JAUCMT010000059.1:10291915-10308015 GCA_032357475.1 Enteromius thamalakanensis
TTAAACAGTTACCGTCGTGCAGAGAAGTGTGTATGGGGAGTGAGTTGTTAAAATTGCCGCTTATTCAACATGCGGAACAGGGCGCGAGTGATAACTATGTTGAAGGCTCAATTGAATTCGCATACAGCTGCTAGTACCCTATTGGCTAGCGGTAAGGTAAAAGTATAAAATATTATACTCTAAAAATTGCTCTATTTAAATAAAATAGTAAACAACAGTGTACAAGACATACTATTAAGCAGTAGAATTAACTACAATGCAAAGGGGCGTCACCCGAAATCTTGCCTAGGGGGCCAAATTGGTTAGGGCCGGCACTGTGTATATATATATACGCAAATACATAAAGTACATACTTGCATGCACACACACACACACACACACACACAATAAAAATAATGAAAATACACATGTATATAAATGTAACATTAATATAAATTCATATAAATTCCATTATACTTCTAAATATCCCTAAAATGTTATTTATTTGATCAAAAATAGAAAAAATATAAAAAAAACATGACATTTACCAAAATGTATGTAATAGTAACATATGTACTATTATTTTAATATATTTTAAATGCAACGCTTTTTATAGCCCAATTAATTCCTGTTATGCAAAGCATCATTACTCCAGTCTCCAGTGTCACATGACTAAAATAATTGCAATAAGCTGATTTGATACTCAAAAAGCATAAGCATCTGACAACAAACCTTGAGGACTTTCTTTAAGGTGAAACCAGTTTATTTTGATCACTTTGTAAAAAATAGGAGGGAATAAATGACTTTTGTGCCTGATTAGACTTTTTGGAGAGGTTCTTAAGCCTTTATTGTGGCCTTAAAAAAGCTGACGTTTCATTCTGTCTCTGGGAAATAGAGGTCGCCTTAGTGTTTGGCCTGATTTCTCAGTGGGTTTAATTACAGCCTTAGGTCTGTTAGACCCAGTGTAATCTGTCCTGGCTCAGAGTAAATACTTCATCTAAAACTGCATCTACACACACGCACACACAAGCATCTCCAGCCTGAAGTGGTGAGCAAATTGAAATAAATTGGGGATTTTTCATTTTGCTTGGCACTGAAAATCATCCTGTAGCCAATGCCGGCTCTTTGTCAGTGAAAATCAATACGTTAATGATGGCGCTTGCCCATTCGCACGGATAGCTTAGCAAATGAGAGTTAGAAGAATGCAAATGCATACGGGGTTCATTCAGTGTTGCTTGGAGAGCTGTGCACAGGTGAAAGTGCTCTATATTTTCACTCACACATACTGTATAAACCAGCACACTTTAACAAATAAACCTGTGAAGACATGCATACATATGCACATACATAAATGCTTTTTTGCTGACTGGCCTCAAGGGTTTTCCACAGGATTTTCATGGACGTTTCAAGGTTTGGATAGGGTGGGGGAAAAATATTGACTGATCTGTAGGTCATGCTGTTTTCTGTTGAGTTGGGAAGACACTTCACTTGTTTCAAATGTGCAGTTTTTGTGCAGATTTCAAGACAAATCTGTTCTGACACTGACAGTTTAACTTTGAGTTCTTGTCATATTTTATTACCATTTGCTAAGGCATGGCGAACAAACTGTGATAATGTGAGAACTGTTGAAGGTGTTTGAGCTTTTGACTTTATATGGGGGTTTTTTTTCATAAAAACTGACCTATACCATTAATATCTCCAAATAAATGCATATCAAATTAAAATAGGACTTAAAAAAGAGCTAATGGATAGGAAAGAAATAGGATTGAGAACTTGTAAATTGAATATGAATCTAAACTAATATAGAATTGAATCAAAGTTTGAATTTAATTTAATCAAATTGAAAACAGGCTTGAATTGAGAGCTTGAAAAGTGAACTTAAATCTAACCTGATCATATTAAAAAAAGCATTAGTTGAGATATAAAAACATAAGAACTTAAAATATTTCTAACAATGTATGTTGAAATAACCTGGAATCAAATTGAGAGAGTTTATGAATAGGAATCTAATTAAATGAATTAGAAACAAATTGAAAACGGAACTGAATGCTTGTCAATCAATAATATCAAAATCAAGAGCTTGTGAATTTAAATATAATATAAATTGAAATCAGGATTTAGAGCTTGTGATTTTTTTGTGTAAAAAGTCTAAACAAATGGAAATTAGAATCAAAAGCTTAAAAATGAATAAAATTAAAATCTGAATAAAACAGAGTCTGAGAATCAGTAGCAAATCAAATTCTAATCAAAATTGAATTGAGAAGAATCTGAATAAAATTGAAATTAAATCAGAATGATACAGAATAAAACAAATCAAATTGGAATTAGAATCAGAATTGAATTGAAAGCTAGAGAATCATAATCGAATCTAATTGGAATAATCAGAATTTAATCGAGAGCTTGTGAATCATAATTAAACCAAACTGAATTGAAATGGAAATCAAAATGAAATTAAGAGCCTGTGATTCAGAATCACATCGAAATCAAAACTGAAATGGAAATCATAATAAATCAAGTGCTTGTGAAATAAATCAAATCAAACAGTGAAATCTGTTCCATCAACACACATACATCTCATTTGAAACCTGTGCAACATCTGACTCTCCTTGGGGTAAATCATTTATGATGAAAACCTCCAGAAACCTGACAGCAAGAAGTCAAATGATACCTCAGAGGAACAGGCCGGTGTTCACCCACGTCAGAACAAGACCAACAGACACGCCGACCAATCAGCGTGATGAGGTGAAACGAGCGGCGCCACGAGACCAACAAAGTCGTCACCTCCATAAAAGACGAGTCATTTACAAGAACGAACATCAGTCACTGTCATGTGTGGGCAGGCCGGGCTGCATTGTAATGTCAGAGTGATGTCTGACTTCAGCAGGAAAGCCACAGTGGCAGTGACAGAGCACACATTGAAACTGACAGCGTGAGTTAGTCCATCAGAACGCCGGAGGATGTGGAGCTGACAGTCGAGGTGCCTCTGTGCTTTCCCCCCGCTATCATTTACATCGCTGTTAACAAAACTCCTGAGTCTATACTGAAGGAATGGTTCTGATGATATTGCACTTTAGACAGACTAAATGTAATTATTATTATAATTTATTTATTTATTAGTTTATTTATTTTCATAAATGCAAATGTATATCTAGAACTGAAAACTTTATGAGAAACCTTCAATCCAAATATAATAAATGTGATACTGTATTATGAAGAAAATATGCCGTTTGCAATTAAATTAAATGATCTGTTTTTTCACTGTACAAAACCCAAAATAAGTGATTGCATTGATCAAATATTTACATATGTTAGATTTAAGTTATATTTATGAAATAATTAATAAAACATGTATATACTGTTGTTTTAAAATCCTGTATCAGTCTCCACAAAAGCATTTAGAACCACAACTTTCATAACATTTTTCTCAATTACTGTATTTTCGATCAAATACCTGCAGCTTTGGTAAAACATCTTTTCAAAACATTTAAAAAAAAATCTTATTGAGTCCAACTTTTGAACAGTGGAGTATATATTTTCAATTTGAACTATGCTTTATAGTTTATGCATTTGAAATTGATTGGATTGTGAAACAAACAAACAAACAAACAAACAAAGAGACAAGACTGGACAAGGCTGACCACAAACAAAAACATAAGCTGTATGATAACTGAAAAAAAGCAATAATAATAATAATAAAAACGAAAAAAAAATAAGTATATATATGTATATATATGTGTATGTATATATATATATATATATATATGAAGAGTTCAGATGTTCAGATTTTAATTTTTCTTTAGAAATTGGTATTTCTCTCTGTATAGAATTCTCTGTATATGAAATATGAGACTTAAAATTACAAGACTGTGAAATACAACGCACTGCAAATGAATTCCCTGAATAATAATGTATGACTAAACAGCATAAAATGATTGACTTACTGATTAAAAATCTTAAAACAATATAGTTCAGCACAAAATTTTGAGTTAAACACAAATACATTAGAAGTTTGAGCATGTACCGTAGGTAAACCGTTCAACACGTAACAACCGGCTCGCTGAAGTGTTTATACCCGTGATGAAAATGCAAGTGATTTTTTTTTACTAATGTTTCACTCTCGTGAACTAAATTTGATTTCACGCTCACTTTAACTTCAACAAACACGGGCAGTTCAAAATGCAAAGGACAGAATTGCTAAAACTTGCATTACAGTAGCTGAAATATCCAAGCTAGCCTGAAGAATATGAATATATGTGGGACGCCCAGCCTTGAACACAAGTCTCCTTGGCAACTGCACACCTGTGGAGAGTCTAAAGAGAGAGAAAGACAGGGATTGAATCACTGCCAAGACAGTGAACAGTGATCTGGAAAGGGGGGATGCTATGCAGACAGAAACACAAAGACTGTCCTTTAGTGTATTGCATTTAGATGTAGATGCATTCAGAGGACGGAAAAATTAAAGCTTAGGCTGCATTTGACGAGGAGGCCGACTTTCACATATCGTCATTATCACAGTCATTATCCTCAAAGAGCGTATCAAGGTTTACTGTTAATCCTGTTGTGTACGAACCACTCTAATTCAAAAAGCAATTCTTTGACTGAGAAGCCATCTTATTTTAATGTACTAGTGGTTTTATTAGCTGAGAGTGAATTGAGAACACACTCTCAATTACAATCACAACATGTGCAGCGATCAGAGGGAAAAATCACTTTCTAGACTCAAAAAGGGATGGCGTTATAAAAGACACAGTGACAGGGACATCGTAATGGGGTTGATTTCAAGGACCTCTTGCATGATTTTTACTGAGGGGTTAAGGTAATCACATTTTATGGCCACAAAATGTACATTTTACAGTATAAAACTGTAATTTACAAACAAGAACATTTGAACGTAAATTCAATGCTTTTTTTATACCTTTAACTGGCAACCAACATACTGTGATAATAATGGTAAAAGAGAAAGCCACATGAAGAATCATGAAAGTTTAATAAGTTGTATCTCCACAAGCAGAAGTAAATACAAATATATAGAAGGTGCACTGAGTCATTCACACAAACACAAAACACCATCCTGGTAACTTAAATAATGCAATAAACATTCTTTAAACATCAGAAGATGCAACACAAAGCCCACAACATGATTATTGAAGCAAAATAATTTCACATTCTGGGAATATGGGTTTATGACTGTAAATTATACATTGATTTTTCCCTGTATATAGTATGAAAATTTTATTTTGAGTTTTTGCAAGATTTTACAATTAAAATCACACTTATTTTTTTACAGTCTCAAGGCCATCCAAGATGTTGAATGCGATACAACACCATGTGACATCGGTTATATAGCACTGTTATATAGCACAGTCTTATATATAGCATGTGATATAGTACAGTGTCTATGTACTCCACTGACTACAATATAAATGCTATTTATCTATCAGATTGGAACTTAAATGTCTGACATACAAAGTGACATGAGGTCGAACTGTCCCACAAGTCATTTAATGAACTAGAACAACCTGATAGCAGTTTTCATCCCACATATAGCCACTGGCTGCTCTACTGTAGCTGCTCCTGTCACATCCTAAAACGCTTTAGTATTTTCTGATTGTAAAAGACTGACATGATGTTAAATAAAACATATACTGCATACCATTCTTTTCTTTTGTTAAACAGGGCATTTTTATTATTTCAAATGAAAAACCTTTAATTGGTTCACTGAATCAGTATGCCAAAAACAACCCAGCAAATGGGTTGATGTATAAAAGCCGACAAGCTGGATCAAAATGTGTTTGTCAAGTATTTACCCAGCGCTGGGTTGCCAAATAACACAAAAATGGTTGTTTTTAACACAACATTTTTTCTAAGTATTTTCAGTGTTTTTTAATCTCTATTTAAAATGATGGATGACAACCCAGCGCTGGGTAAAACACAGACAAACCCAGCGATTGGGTTGTTTTAACCAACAGTCGGGTTGAATGTTTAACCCAACCTTCTGGAAACTAACCCAACCGCTGGGTCAAAACACGCAATTGCTGGGTTTGGACATATTTTACCCAGCACTGGACTGCATTTTACCCAGCATTTTTTTTAGAGTTGGCTGCGAAAGGCTCTGTGAAGCCATCCATAATTTAAAACAGAGATGAAAAAACACTGAACACACTCGAATAAAATTTTTGATTGTATTTAACCCAGCATTTTTTAGAGTGAGTGCATTCAAGGATTGTATTCCTTGCATTTCCTTTGGAACTAACTAGCTTTCTCAGAACATAGGGTAATTTTACTGCCTATCTTTTGAAACTTTGTCTGGGACAATGTTTGTTAAAATGCTCTGTAGGTAAGCAGCATACTAAGTATTGGAATTTTTCCACATTTTCCAGTCATTATAACAGGAATCCATGCAATCTGTAAGGGTTTTGATATTGCAAATGGCTCAAGCTGGTCTAACAAATCAACAGAAATCTGCTTGATTTGAAACTTCTGATTGAGCTATACAGGGCAACATTTGTAAGACAAACATCTATTTGAAAATCTGGAATATGAGGGTGCAAAAAAATCTAAATAAGTTGTCCGAATGAAGCAGCAATAAATATGACTAATCAAAAATTAAGTTTTGATATATTTACAGTAATACACTAACAAAATATCTTCATGAAACATGATCTTTACTTAATGATTTTTGGCATAGAGGAAAATCCATAATTTGACCCATACAATATAATGCTACAAATAAATAACTGTGTGCTCAACGGTCACATATTAAAAAAAGGTCACTAATGTATCGAGACTAACGGAGCAAAGGGTTTTGGTAGGCAATTAAAGTCTATACTGTATATGTGTGCTTAAAAACATTAAGATATATGTCTTTTGTTCAAGAGGGTGAGTAAAAATGGTCGTATTAAACTGAATATGATACACACAGGTCCACTTGAGCTTTTATTAACAGTATTCGCCTGACCGTTACCACTTGAACTACATTAACACTCGGTTAGGAAGGTCTTGCATTAGTTGCATTAGTTTATTGCATATGAAATCACACACCTGTAAAGCATACAGAACTGAAGTGCATGCCGAGAAGTCTCTTGAGAACTGCATTGCGTAATCATAGTGAATTTTTATAAGTGCAGTGAGGCTTGCACAATCTTTCATCAGACAGTTCTCGGGAAAATGCTGAATTATAGTACAATGATTTTTCTAAGTGTGTAATTCTTACTTAGCTAACCATTTTACTTGCAAAACTAAGCTTTGAATAGAGAAACGACAAAGCCTGAAGGCACAAGAAGCATTAGAGAAAAGAACACATTTCACTTTGCATTGTTTTATTGTGTCAAGTAATAAGAGCGACAGTAAACAAACGCAGTCATTCACGCAATGCTCTTTTCATTTAGATAATTAATCGCTAATTACAAAACAAAAGGCTTTTGCTATTCATTAGATAACAGCAGCAGAACTGTATGAAAGGTGACATACGGGGTTAAAATGCCCTGATAAGAAATTACACTCTGCGATGCTAATTTTGAAAGCCCTGTGTGATGCCAAGACTCTAGCTGCGATGTTGCCATGACAGCTAAAAGGCAAATGGAAGAACTAATTAATGAGCTCAACGGTCGAAAACCGTGATAAATTACAAAGATGAATTACATCTCCTGAGGAGAAGACATATAGCAGCACTCACGGCACAGGAGAGTACAGGGAAAAATTGCATTTAATGAAAGTTCTTAAAGGAAAAATTGTATGTATATAAAAAATAATAAGAAAATGAAAAAAAAAAAAAAAATCCCCCCTTTTCTTTTCAAAAGCCAGTAAGGTCAAACAAACAGAGACTACAAACAAACAACAGATTGAGGTGAATTTTCCATAAGTCCCTTTTTATCTGCAAGTGTAGAGTGTCAGGCAAACAAACCAGGACTTTAAATCCCTCATAAAACGTTTCAATTAAAAGTTACCCTGTGCTAAATTAGGTGAGGCACTTTCTGTGACATTTGCTGTAGGTAACAATAAATGTGTCAATCACATTGTTTTTCTCGTCTTATAATATTCAAGCCTCAGCTGATGGAAAACCGGCCACATTTATATTTACTCAAAAATTAAATTTCTGGTATTAATTACTCAACCTCATTTCGTTCCAAGTGGTTCAACCGTAATGTTATCAAGCTACGGGATTACTTTTTTTAAGCAAAAAATAAAAAATAAAATAATAATACCACTTTATTGAACAATTTCTTCTCTTTCGTGTCAGTCTTCGATGTCCGTTTTGTGCATTTGGTCCATGAAACACAAAAGGAGATGATTTGAGAAATGTTAATGCTGCTATCTTTTATACAATGTAAGTGGATGGGGACTAGGTCTTTCAGGCTTCATTGAAATAACTATTTCTTCTTATTTATTTTTTTTACTAGTTATGCATATTATCAGTTATGTTGCATTATGTTAAATTATCTTTTTTCATATTAGATTACGTATATTATATATAAGTAATGTTATATATATATATATATATATAAACTGCAAGTCACCATTTAGTTTGTGTTTCAGAGCATCTTAGACATTATTTCTACTTTTGTCTTCCGCAAAAAAAAGAATGTCAGAGAGGTTTGTAATTGATGACATTCCTCTCTAGGGTATATAGTTAGCCTAATACTATGAAATACACACACAAAGTAATGTCCCCAAGTGTCCTGACTCCAGCATGTTGAGGACAGAACAGATGGAGTGGAAGGGAAGCAGCACAGAATGACCCAATCCACAGGAAGCTAGTAGTCAAATAACAGCCTGCGGAGAGAGAGTGCGTGAAAGCAGATATGTGCTACGCAGGGCCACTTAGGCTCTCTAAGATCATTCCTCTCAGGCGTTAGGTTTTACCGATCCTGGTTAAATTAGGTCTTTCAGCCTCACGCTGGAGAGCAGTTCGATCTTTTCAGTCAGATCTTAATTCAGCAACCAACAAAAACAACGACGGAAAGAGAAAGCAAGCAAGCGAGACCTCTGATATGGGCAGCACCTTCAGGGAAAGTGGAAGTTTAAATAATTGGTTGTTGCTATCACAATTGCTGGCTTTGGTCTGGTTCAGTAGATTGCAGGTGAACTTTGCACCAGAGATGGGCGATTTGGCGGATATGTGATTTTGCTGTTAATATAATGCACTTTATGTCACCCATGAAAACAACTAGCGGTTTCTCAGAGTTGAAATGTTGAGTGAATTTGAAGGCTATCCCTCTACACATTATTACTGTCATTTTCAAGCAATTTTTTCATGTGAAATCATTCTAAATTGTCGATTCGATGCTCAAGAAAAAAAAGAAAGACACATTTTTGCAGTGTATCTTAGTATTTTGTTTGTTGTTTATAACATTGCAGTCTTTATGTCATTTTTTCTTCGATTTAACGTTTAAAACCGTTAACGTTTCAGATGGTAGTATACATATTTTTTTACCACAAACTTTCTAGGCTAAGAGGTTTAGCAAGTTCTTTTCTTTTTCTTTTTTTTAATTTCCAGTAATACCCACTTCTCGCAAAGCTCAAAAGACAATATGGCTCTGAGAATTGGGGTTAATAAAAGCTGGATGAGATATGAAGATATTTAACTTCTTTGAAGATATTTACCTTCCATCTGCTCTTGCTTTAACCATGAGGGGATTCAACCCAAGAATATTTGATTTAATTCGAGGCCATTAATAGCATTACATCACATTACATATCCTGCAGTGAGGCACATGGAATCCATTACACGTGCAAAAATGACTTATCTTTGAGTGCTTGAACCCTACACTAATAGACTGTCTGTGTGTTAGTGTCTGTGCATTCTTAATAAAAAGACACATTCATGAAAGACCATGAAAACAGCTTTTAAAATATGAAGTACACTGATCAATCATGCACAATAAGACCAGGGACTTTAGCTGTAGTAAGACAGAATTTTAACTCTAGCTTTCAGAGTAAGACGCACCATGTCTAAAGGAAACCAGACTCAAAGAGCTGGAGAATCACTGTGAGTGTCTCGGTTTAGGACAAATCTGGAGTTCTGCATATGGAAGGTGTAAATAATGGAATATCAAACCAGCAGAAACAGTGTGGAATATTATATATATATATATGTAGTGCTGTCAAATGATTAATAGTGAATCGCATAAAAAAATAAAATGTGTGTGTACTTATATATATATATATATATATACAACACATGCATGCATATATTTAAGAAAGATGTTATGTTAATATATTAAATATATTTAAATATAATATAAAATATAAGAATATGAATATATAAATGTATAAACCTGAAAATTTTCGAAATATATCCTGTATGTTTGTGTATTTTGATATATATATATATATATATATAATAAATGTTCAAAACATACATATATAATGCAAACAAAAACCTTTACTTTGGATGCGATTAATCGTAAGTAATCTTTTGACAGAAATTATATATATATATATATATATATATATATATATATATACGTACATACATATATATATATATATATATATATATATATATATTTTGTAAATCTTAAACTTAAAGCCATCTTTTTTATAAATGAAGACTTTTTGCCCCTAACTTTTATATATATATATATATATATATATATATAGTTTGTAAATCTTAAACTTAAAGCCATCTTTTTTAGAACTGAAGACTTTTTGCCCCTAACTTTTAACTATATTTAAAAAACTGCTGTCAATTTTATTATTTAATTATTTCTAAGACTTTGAAAAATTACAACAGAAAACAACAACTTTTATGTGTGAACATAAAACAATCTCCACATAAACCCCTTATAATGAATGTCATATTTAGCTACCCATGCCCTTCTGCAAGTAGGAAATAAACTAAATTAAATTACAAATTACAGTATATATACATATACATATACATATATATATATACATATACATATATATATATATATTAGATTCATGGTCTCCTAGGAAAAAGTCTTCACATATAGACAGTCACAGTGAGGAAGGATGTAAATTCAAGAAGTGAAGAGCACCAGTGCTTATTTAAGGTGGAGGGACGGTTGGGAGAACGTAACTCTTAAATTCAATGCATAGCAGATGAATATTAAGTAAATGAAGATTTAATTGCATTGATAGTATTTCCAAAGCTGCTTCAGCTTCATCCAGCAGCTCCCCAGCTTCCCTTTATCTAAAATTTTTTCACACACTCGAAAGAAAAAGGTGCCAAAAGCGAGTACTGAGTTTCTTGCTAGTGCCCAGCTGGTCTTAGATGTGGACAGAAGCTCTGATGCCACTTAAACGGCTCTTTGCTCTGAGGGAACATCATGCTCCATTACATCAAGATCCATTATTTTACTCCAAGACTTTAGTTTTTTTTTTTCTCTCTCTTTTTTTTCTCTCGTTGTGGAACTGGATGTACTGTAGTAGACATCAATGCGAGGCAGACTGATGGAAACTGTCTGATACGATCAGGAGTACAGAGAGAGGAACTGCTGGCCGTGCTGTACAGGAGATATCAAGGCGAGGAAGAGAATTAGAGACGGAGAGCGTCAGAGAGACAGAGGGTGACCAGAATGAATTGAACAGCAGATAACAGTGACAGGATGGGAATGAGATATTGAAGCGTTGATATTTAGAAAATTGAAGAAGAGGAGTCAAAAAATGTCAAGTAAACAGGAGTAACAATGGGTCATATTTACTTCAATATATGCTCCTACTGCACATGATTTATTGGTTCACATTAGTTTAATGAAAAGTACAACCCAACCCAACCCAAGTCAAATGTTATTTTAGTATTTATATTTTCATCTAGTTTTTATTTTTATACACACACACACACACACACACACAAATGTAGTTATACATGCATATCATATATTTCATTTTTATTTTACGCCGAGTTGCTGCATTATTTTAACCCCGATTTTCACTCACCAAAAGGTTTTGCGAAATCGCTGACAAATGCCCGAGATTGGAGGCAAATTGGTGCTCATTCATGCAAGTGACAATCACACAGTGTGAAATCACCACAACCAATAAGAGAGCAAGATACAGAGCAGCAGGAAGTTATATGAAGCATAGTTTGGGGACGATTGTATCCACTGTAAAGTCATGCATAACTCTGCATTAGTTAATAATAAAAAACCTCTCAAAAGTAAAATCAAACAGACTCAATTTACTTTTTAAAAGCACTTTCTGGTCCTAACGTGAACCCTTCATCAGTGTACATTATTCTGAATAAATATTTAAACAACCTTCCTGTTCTGCCGATGCCACAGTAGCCGGCGAGACTATCGGATAAAGTTAACCAATGACCAAATAGCTAGGCATTTGTTTTGAAGCCTTGGTTGTATTAAATGCCCACTTTGTACAATTCAATTAAATCCCACCCCACATTTTTTAAACATCAAGTATCACTACATCTCATAATAAAAAATAGGTAAAAATACAGTTACATGTGGTAATGCTCTTGTAAATGAGTATGTCCATCAAAATAACATCATACCCTCAAGCAAATGACTTAATACCTAAACAGACTGTCTTGATGTTGTGTGAATAGAAATGTGTGTGGATTGTCTGCATGCTGATCTTTTTCTCCACTCGACTGACAATTGTGTCTTAATCCCCTCTGGCCTTCAAACCCCAATCAAATCTGCTCGCTGGCCGAAAGTCTCTCTTTCTCTCTGTTTAATTAAAACTGTGACAGGAACCAGTGACAGAGGGAGGGTGCAATTTATAAAAGTGACATCTTTCTGCATGCGGCTGAAGGTTGACGCGCTTAGCACTTAGCATAATTAAAAGCTTGAACAGGTAGGAGAGCATTATGGGTGGTGAGGACACACCAGCTGCTGGAGTTATAGATTGAGACCTCAGGCTTTCAGAAAGGCAGAAGGTGGACTAGAACATGAGATGATGAGGCCTTATGAGATGATGGGTGTCGCAGCACAAAACTACAGCTTAGCCTTACCCTAATTTAATGCTAAGCTAACAGCAAAACAATATTAGTATTATAAAAACTCAGTAATGTACTATAAGTTGTGTTCTATGCCTCTAAAATTAATTGCTTTTGTCACAAAAACTTAAGAAACAACAGATTTTTGAGTAATCTGATATTAGCTTGTTGCTAAGATAATGCTGCTATAATTAAATAAACAAACAGCTTTTGAAACACTAAATGTAATGTGGTTAACTTATTTGCCTCAGTAATATTCTTGTTTATGTAGCCAAAACTAGCTTTACAACTGATTTAACAATAGTTTAATGTTAGGGTCCGTGTACATTGCGTCTGTTGGTTTTTAAATATAAAATGAAATATTCAGAAACAAGAAAACGATAATTTTTTAATTGGTTACAAAAACCGAAATAACGAGATTTAAGCTCGATTTTCGTTTTTTGGTTCACGGGTAGAAAAAGGATAAATGACTGAAAATTTAGTTTTCCACTTGTGGGCGGTCATGACACGCCCCTTACCGCCGATTGGTCAACCACATCTGAGCCCGTGGCGTCATCATCAGTTCATTCAGCTAAATAAAAGTCTTCTGCTGCTATATCAGTATATATCAATATGTCAGATTTCTGTGTATGTGATTCTGCAACTAAATTTAAAATCATTTTGTTCAATTGGAAAATGTACCCTACAATTTTAAACTTATGCTATCAGCTCTACAACAGGGTGCCAGGCGGAGAGTGTGTAAGCCGGCTTGCGTAGGCTTAGCCTTCCCCTGGCCAAGGGGACTTGGGAAAAAAAAAATTCCACTGAATTGGACCAAAAATGCCCCTGATCAAACAAATTAAATCTATTAAGTCTGCTGCCAACAAAGTGAAAATGAGTAGACAGTGTCGATTATGACATTAAGACTGCTCAAGTTGCACCGTGTATTACATTAGCCGTTTTCTTTCTTTAGTATTGCACATGATGTTCATTTTAAAATCGTATACCCTGCATTTATGTATTTGAATGTTAGATTAATTAATTAGGCTACTCGGCTATGTAAGCCACTTCACTCGAGTTCCAGTATTTTAGGAGCACCTGCGTGATTTCTTCTGAGGATATGAACCTTTTTTTTTCCAGCCAGCAACAGCGAGTTCATAGTTTAATATTTTTTATTTTTTAGTTTAAATGTTTAAGCTATATAAATGTGAGCTTTTAGATGGACATCAACAGAAGCTGAAGCGCACTCTTCAGGACACAGAGGCGCCAACGTCATCACATGCATATTATTTAAATGAGCTAAAACTGAATTAATTAGGCTAATTGAACAAATGAATTGTTATATGTTAAACGTATTTCTACTTGGCACAATATTTATTGACTTTGGCTTGAAAACACTGATAAATTCATAATTAATGACATGGCTGGTTCAGTCGGCAGAAATGGACACACTGGCCTATAATTTCGGGTCCTGCTGAAATGTTTGCAGGCAGATCTCTGACAGTCCAAGCACTCATGGTACACACAGTACAGCCGTACACCTGCAAGGCCACTGCCAATATCCACAATCTCACACACTCTCTTTTTTCTTCTGACATTAGAAACAAGGTTACTAGTCTCTTTCTGTTGACTCCTTTCGTACAGCACAAAAATTAACCAAAACTCTGCATACTAGGCTATGCTGCTGTTTTTTTTTTTTTGTTCTTTGTTTTGGTTATTGATTCATTATTTAAGTTAAATTATAATTCTTGTTTATGCCTATTTATCCTTTATAATGTTTTTTTCCCCTCTCCGTTCGGAGAAGCGTGTGCATGTTGTAATGTAAGACCATGTGAATCCTGTTGTTTGCTAGATTTTGTAAAATGAGTCCATGAAAAACATATTAGTAAATTTAGCTTAACCTTTCTAATTTTCAGAAGAATTTTGTTGGTTAAGGGTTAATAATCGGTGGAGAGTACATTTTTTCATTTATAATTAATTCGCTGTTTGAATAACCATGGAAAGGAAACGTAGAAAAAGCAATTTATAATTTTTTATCTTTATTATTTTCTTAATTAAATTGTAATCACATTCAAAACAAATTCTGTTCCATTAAACGTGTTTAATTAGCCTACATGACACCGTTTGGTTCCAGCCTAAAAAGATGGGTATACGATGTTTAATAGATTTGGCTGTTTTTAGCCTTAACCTGGAGTTGGTTCTCCCTCCGCCTATGACCAGTTAAAATCAGCATCGAACTTTTCAGTCACTATTGTGCTGTTATGCTTAATAAAACCTCAAAAGCTTCCTACCAGTGGCCCGAGCTGCCTAACAGTTTTATGGGAAAAAAAAATAATTAAAAATTAAATTTATATTCAATAGGCTAAAAAAGTCTTTAACCCAGCGGGGGAAAATTCAGTGGAAAAATACAATCTTGCGTCCATTTTTTTAGTGTCCTTTTTAATAGGGATTTTTATAGTGCCACTAATTACCCAGATAATACTCAGAGTTTGAATGCAACAGATTAAAATATTTCTGTGCTTACTGAAAGGCAGCATATCTGTCACTCTTGGGACAAAGCAGGCACAGGCGCAATCATATTTATCATTAATCATTAATCGTATTTAAGGGAAGCGGCGCATCCTGCCACATCACTGTCATTACTGGCTGGTTTTTAGGGAATGTTTCCATTCATTCACATGTATTTGCACGGACACGGAACACAATCGCGATTTTATGCCGAGGGGATTTCGAGCCGGGGTGCGTATTAATATTTGTGAAATAATTATTTCTGTGAAACGTGTTTAGGCTGCACAGAAAGCTAACATGTTGATATATACTGATATAGCAGCAGAAGAGTTTTATTTAGCTGAACAAACTGATGATGACGTCATGGGCTCAGATGTGGTTGACCAATCGGCGGTAAGGGGCGTGTATCACTTTTTTACTCATGGACCAAAAAACGAAAATCAAGCTCAAATCTTGCTATTTTCGTTTTTTTTTAACAAATTAAAAAACTGAAAAATGACAATTTTTCTCGTTTCTGAATATTTCATTTCAAATTTAAAAACAAATGAATGCAAGGTACACAGACCTGTTAGCATGCTGCTAACCCAATGCTGTAAACATTTTTGGTTACACTTTAGAATAGGGGTCCAAAATATTGCATTAGTTAAGCATTAATTAATGGTTAATTTGTTCACAATTAAGCATTAGTTGAGCAAAAACACACTACTAATTA
>JAUCMT010000059.1:10308115-10328500 GCA_032357475.1 Enteromius thamalakanensis
GATCCAAGATCAGGACAAATCCACAACAATCAAATCCAGCTAACTGAGTTAGCGAGGTACGAAGAACGAGCCCCTGGAGTGTGTGTTTGTGTGTGTGTGTTTCAAAGACAGGAAGCAGTTTCGATGAGCAGCTTGACTCAGCTGGGGTAGGGAAAAAAAGAGGACAAAAGGGCACAGGAGTGTCAAAGGAGCAAAATAAGTCCTCAGTATTATATTATGTACTGTTATATACCAACATATTTTGAGTCGATTATCCTTATTCCCAAGACAATTCCACAGGGGTAGGTTAAATTAGATTCTATTGTAATTTTTACCTTTTATGCTGTTTTTATTATGGAAGTCAATGGCTCCTGCAGCTGTGTGCCTACCAACATTCATACCTTCATTTGGTTTTGTAACAAATTGTAACTAACCAACATTCTATCAGCGGAATCTAGTAACCCCCCCACCTTTTCCCAGCGAAGTCAATGCTACTAACAACTCTGTTTTGTGTAACATAAGAAAGAAACTCAAGGTTTGGAACAACTCAAGAATGAGTAAATTATGACAGAATTTATTATTGGGTGAGCTATGCTTTTTTAAAGGAAGACGGTATCAAGACATAATTAACCTGTATTAAACTGTCAAAAATCTTTGTACGAGCTCCTAAAACTCAGGTAATCTAGATAAGAACATGAATTGAATTTCCTCTTGATTTTATTCAAAGACCATAATTAAGCTGTATGAGTAAATTTAATTTCTATGAATAACCTGAACTAGAAATGGACTTAAAATTGGATTCTTTCCTCTTCAAAGAACAGAACAAAGTACATTATTCATTTGCCTAGTCTAATACAAAAGTATAATTTTGTGAACAGTGGGGTGGTATCAATTCTGTAGTGTCTGAGATTGTAGGGAGAGTTGAATCGTAAAGTGCATTTATGGTGTTGCACTTACTAGGGTGCATTAGTATGTTCGCTATTAGTGTAAGGGTATTTAGTGCAGTATTGTTCTGCATACTCAAGTTGCAATCTTAACTGGATCTGTAATATTTCAGTTAAGCAAAACAAAAGCCTGCGGAACTGATTTTTGGACCGTTTCCATGGTAGCGCGAGGGGCGAGTGAGATAGAGACACAGGGGTGGGAAAGGAGACAACCTCAGTGGAAAGCCTCTCATGAGCGCTGGAGACGTGTTATTATCAGAGACACGAGCTCTCCATGTGTCAGACAGCAGAACAAGAGCTCCACAACACCTTCTCACATTATAGATAGTGATAAACCTGAGCGGATGATGAATACAGACTCTTGCGAAGTGTTTCAGACGGAGCACAGAGGCTGATTCCGAGGAACATTAGAAAAGAAGATAAGATTCACATGTAACTTAATCATATAGTAAGCAAACCACTTCTCAAAAAAAAAGTTCTGAAAAAAAAAAAATGTCAAGTGGCATTTTAACACCATATCAAAATTATAAAATATTATTTACTTCTGTGATAACATTTTTTATTTTATTTTATTTTATTTTATTTTATTTTATTTTATTTTATTTTATTTTATTTTACAGATTAAAATTTTCTTAATTTTTGTTTTATCTTTAGTTTTTTTATTTAATTTTCTTTGCATTATAATATATATATTAAATAAAAATATAAAATAATATAAAATTTATATTTTAAATATATTTTTATGTAATATAAATTATATGAATGTAAATAAATACATGTTAATACGTGCAAATATTAAAAAAAATATAAGATATATGTTTGTGCTTTTATATGTACATCATACAAATATACACAGTACACATCCACAAAACCACTTTTATTTTGGATGTGATTAATCACCAAATAATTGTATATATTTGCAGTATAAATTTTTATATGTAAATTATTTAAAAATATATTTAAAGGCATGCGTGTGTATATATATATATATATATATATAATGATTCTTTGCATTTTCATATATAATATATATACAGTAGTCAGCATTTGATCAATGTATATTTATATAAATAAAACAAAATAAATACATTTTCATATATGTGTGTGTCAAATATTTTATGAATATTAAAAATAAGCCCCGACTGTTTTCTGGCCCTAGATGAAGGATTTTTTTCATTTGTATTATTTTATATACATATTTATGAAATAACAAGTCACATGGGCGCTTTGTCTCTTTTTGGAGACCGAAAGTCTCTGTTTACAGCAAGGTGTCATTTTTATTCAAAGCAGCAGCACGAACATACTCCAAAAACCTCAGGTTTAGAAGGACACGAGGATGAGTAAATCCTGACTGTCATTTTAATCCAGCATTAATGGCATTTCTATTATAATCTCACAAACACGCTGAGCCTCACAGACTGAAAGATGCTTAGAGCAGTGCCTCCACAGAGACTCATCTGGGAAAGAGTTTCAGCATAACTGGAGCTGTGATGTGATGAACAGAGAGGCCAAGAGAAGAGGCCCTGATTCATGTTGACTTGGATCCAAAAAATACTTGTGTCAAATAACAGTCAACTGAGAGCGCATCACAGAAGAGTCAATACAATGCTAATGCAAGCAGGGCTTTTTTGCTCTAAATTCAGCCCTGAGTCAAGTTTGTTACTTTAAAGAAAACAAGTGTGAATGTGCAGTTTTTGCTCATTGTTTTGATGGCGCTTCAGCCTTGATATCTGAGCAGTAGCTTCATGTGATGCTGAAGGTTGATCGTGTCAGGGCTGAAAGTGCGCAATCTGATTTTCTGACCAAATCATGCACAGATGAAAGCACTCGGCACTCGAAGAATACGAGTGAGAAATCTAAAGATACGAGAGCGCAGCAGCACAATGAGGCTCGAGTCATGAAAGAGAATGAGAGATGAGCGAGACAGTGTGTTTGTAAGACATCCATACAAAAGACAAGAAAACGATGCTTAAAGAGAGCGAAGACTGCGACGAACACACCTCCTCCTCCAGCATCTTGAGGGTTTATGTGATGTTTTCTGGGTTTCCCCACTAATTAATTTGTAATGTCAAGGAGCTGGTTCCCTGCGTTAATGACCGCTGTAAGCCGACAGATAACTGGAGCTCTTGATAAGGCCGTCTGGAACGCTGTTATGAGACTCAGCACTTGAAGGCCTTGTTTTTCCAGGCTCATCTGCACTAATGAAGAGCTGGAGTCATGGAGCTGCATCATTTGCTAACAGTGCTATGGGTACAAAGGGCTGCATTATCATAATCACTCGTCTGCAATGAAGAAATGTAAGGGAAGACTTTTAGATGTTCAAAAATGTGTTGGGTTTTATTATTATCATTAATGCATAAATATAAATCTAAATATTATAAAATATAAAATAGTGTATGTAGTAATAATTATGCAAATAATATTTAAAATACAAATATTGTTTATATTATAACGTATTTAAAAAAAAAATGTATGTGCATGTGTGTGTATTTATATATACATAATAAATATACAAAATACACACATATTATGTAAACAAAACTATTATTTTGGATGAGATTAATCACTTTTAATTGTTTGACAGCGCTTATTATAAAAATGATAAAAATTACTATATTAAAAAATATTTACTGTATTAGGGTACGTAGATATATATGCATTACTGCTGCCAGAATATATGTAATTTATTGGAACAATTATATGAGAAAAATATAGTATTATTTGTAGGTGTTTAACCTGTATTACTCTACATTGCATTGTGTAATATTTTATTCCAGACCTAGACTTGTTGTGCATTATCTAATTTCTTTTTGGATTTAAAAGGAGCAGCTGTAGTTGTTCAAATTCGGGTTAATTGATGTGGTGTGTGTGTCTTTTAGTTGCATTTTCTTCTTTTATTTAGTACTAAATGTGCTGCCAGAATTACAGATGTGCGGAATTGTTCTTTTGATAACAGATTTCATTTTAAAAGCATTAAATTACTTGCGCAGAATGGCATTCAGGCATTACTCATGTCACCTGGCCGTTATACAGTTTTCATTAAAATTTCTCCATATTTTATGTTCTGTACAGTGACTTCATGCTTTTACTGACCAGCTTGAGTTTTTTGTCCTTATAAGGTGGACGTATGAACCAGACGAATCAATAGATTGACTTTAGGAGTTGAAATGGAGCCATTTGCATTGTTCCGTATAATGAGTCGTCAGTGTAATAGAGAGAAATATTAGATCTGTTCAAAGCCTGCTGATCTGCTCATGTTTGGTGTGAGTGAGCAGATTCAGAAAAAAACACTGGCTATAAATAGGTCTTATTGCAGAAATTGGGTTTTGCATTAGTTTAATAACAAATAGTGTCTATATGAATTACATTAAGCAGTGTTTCTACATGACAGAAGTATACTGCCGTTCCTCATCTAATGATGGAAAGGCAAGACTTTCAGTGAACAGTTACTTAAAGTCTCTTCCTCACACAAATTTATCATGTGTTTTATTAGCATCTTTGATATAATTTCATAGGTTGTGCCTATTTTCAACAATTTGAACAAGTTCTTTAGGGTCTTAATGAAAAGTCTATAACATACTTTAGTAAAACTTTCTCAATGATAGGGTAAAACAACACACTTTTTACCCTGTCAAAACAGCTTTGTTCATAGCAACCTGTTTTATTGCATGTTTCTTTAAATTCTCATGAGCTCAACCTGCTCCGCTCTTCAATGAGGTGATGATCAAATATAAGAATAAACAGATTATTAAACTGATCTAGTTATTTTTTGCATGCTGAGAAATAAAGCCTCATTGAGCTAAGGCTAAATGAAATTAAATTAAATGAGGGTCGGCTTCGGCTCGGTGGCGGAAGGGGAGGTGGAGGAAGACAAAAAACACAGAAGCCGTGGATAGGGAGTGAGCGGTATTTTAGGTGGAGGAGATGAGGTTCGCGGGGTTATCAGTAATAAGGAGATTGGTGGCAGCTGTGATCGTTTGTGCGTGCTCCTCCTGAAATATGATTAATTGCTTAATCGTCATTTATTTTTGCTAAGTCCACTACAAATTTAACTTGTTAAATAGCAAATCTGTTTTCAAACGTAATTTACTGTTTTTACACAGTATATCATTTTATTATACAAAATTACATTATTCAAAATAATGCATTAGTTAAGCATTAATTAATCGCTAATTTGTTCACAATTAAGCATTAGTTGAGCAAAAACACACTACTAATTAATGATTAAAATGTTAAGTTAATCATTAATTAGTAGGGTGTTTTTGTAAAAAAGAGGAAGTGGTTTTGGAACAGTGAATTACAATCTTTGCCTCCAAAAAAATATTTCTGCTTACGTAGTCTTCACTTGATGTCCCTGAAAAAAAGGCAAGGTAGATTTTGAAGCTGAGATGCTGGTTTAAGATGTTCATTTTGGACAAGCAGAAACCAGCAAAGGACCATCTTAAATCAGAATAAACAAGCTAAGGACCATCTTAAACCAGCAAAGGACCAGATTAAACAATGAAAAGATCAGCAAAGGACCATCTTAAACCAGCAAAGGATCAGCAAAGGACCATCTTAAATCAGAATAAACAAGCAAAGGACCATCTTAAACCAGCAATGGACCAGATTAAACCAGCAAAGGATCAGAAAAAGACCATCTTAAACCAGCAAAGGACCATCTGAAACCAGCTAAGGACCAGATTAAACCAGGATAAAAAAGCAAAGGACCATTTTAAACCAGCAAAGGGCCAGATTAAACCAGGAAAAGATCAGCAAAGGACCAGATTAAACCAGAAAAAGATCAGCAAAGGACCAGATTAAACCAGAAAAAGATCAGCAAAGGGCCAGATTAAACCAGGAAAAGATCAGCAAAAGACCAGTTTAAACCAGTAAAGGACCAGCAGAGGACCAGTTTAAGCCAGTAAAGGACCAGCCTAAACCAGCAAAGGACCAGATTAAACCAGTAAATGACTAGCAAAGGACCAGATTAAACCAGTAAATGACTAGCAAAGGACCAGATTAAACCAGTAAATGACTAGCAATGGAAAGCAACTGAATTAACAGTAGTTTGATGTTAGCAAGTTGCTAAGCTAACGCTGCAAAAAATAACACTTTGTATAAAATGTTGTAGGATGTGGAACAGTGATGTAATTATTTACCTCTGACATGAGTTTGCTTTTGTTTTTGTTTTTTTACCAAAGCTAGACAAAAAATGCCTTTATATTATATCTCACTAAACTGATAATGCACATTGATTTAAAAATTATTTTATTTTGGAATTTCTTTCAACTTAGATTATTACAAAGTAATCTACAAAGCTGCAAATGTCTTTTGATGTTGTCTTCAAGAGATGAATCAAAGTTTACTAATTCTTAAATATTCACTAAAATAATTATGTTAAATAAAAATGTTAAAATGTGATCCATCACAATTAATTTTCAATATCATGCCAAAGATTGAACTTCGCTCTTTTTTAATTCAGGTCCCAGTGTGTCTTGTGGACGGTTTAAATGCGCTCCTGATGTGAAAAGCTGATGAACGTAATAATGGCAAATAATGACGCCAATCGACAATTTCTGACAAGCAATTAATCAAGAAAACACTGTGCAACTGTATTGACTGTATGACATATCTGCAGTCTGCAACTCGCTGTAATCATCTACAAGACACAGTTTCTTAGTATTGATTATGAGGGGGTGGCAGGAGGCAGATGAGGTGCAAACAAGCGAGACATTGAATAACTATCAAACAGAGCCGGACCGAAAGAAGAGGAAACTAAAGAGGAGGAAGACTGCTTTTCTGGGGCGGTCTCTTCCTCTCAGGAGAGAGCATCTGTTGCCGGTGTCAAAGGTTGAGAATCTTACCATCATTGGCTTTTTCATGCTGTTTTTAACAGATGGGATTACTATTTAGCTAGGGCTTCTACAGTCTATGTTGACGGGGTGTTTTTAAGCTGTAATTCTGGTTATAATTGTTATAATTATACATATTAAAAATGCTACTCATCTTTCTTTAAATTAAAAAAAGAAGTCATAGTGAGGCACTTACAGCTGAAGTGAAGGAAGTGTTTTTTATGAAAGCCTTTACATAAATTTTTTTCTGTAAAGCTGTTTAAATGATCATTTTAACAGCGGTTTTAGTATTTATGGCATTATAGTGTCATGACAGCAAAGTAAAATTGGATATAATAATATACAAAAAAGGTTAGTAAGCATTTTTTTCCACACTAAAAGTTAGCAATATTTTGAATAATTTTTTATTTTGATATTTAAAAAAAAATATTTTTAAAATATTTTTTTTAAATTATGTTTTAGTCCTTTTGTTGTTAATTTGATTTATTTTTTAAGTTCTTTAATAAATCTTTAATATTTAATTTCAGTTAATGTTTATTTTAGAAATTATTATTTATTCTGTGTTTTGCGTCATTTTTAGTAAAATTTTCTTCCTCTTTCTTCAGTTTTATTGATTTTATTGTTTAGTATTTTAAGTAATTTTTTTTTTATGATTTTACATTTTATTTCACGAGTTGGTGCTTCCTCAATGATAATAAATAAATAAGCATGTTTGGCGCGCTTTCTGGGGCGAGCCGGGAGTTCGGTGAACCCCGAGCCCTAGTAACGAGAGCCCTAACGAGGGCGTGGCTTAGAGTCCGGTTCGAACCCTGCGGGCCCAATGGAAGGAGCGAATGGCAGAGAAGGGGAGGCGGAGGGAATGCAAAAATGAGATACGGAAGGGAAGGAAACCAGACTATTTATAGTGGAGAGTTAGTGACTGGATTGGTAACAGCTGAACTGAGTTTCAAACACACTTCCTCACGAAATTGGTTTGCAACTACATTTCAGCTAACATTTATTTTGTTTCAAGAATATTTATTTCAGATATTTTTATGGTTTAAGATATATACTCCTATTATAAGATAATATTTTATTTTATTTCAGCTCATGTTTATTTTATTTCATACTTAATGGTTATATTAATGGAAAAAGTGATTTTTTTTTTTGTTTAAATTTTTTATATTTTATTTCAGCTAAAGTATTTTTTTTTATAGTTTTAGATTTAGTTATCTTTGATAACCCTGGTGGTTATATAATGAAAAAATGTATTACGTTTTTAATATTTTATCTCACGTCAGGTTTATTTTATTTCAAGTAATTTTTTAAAGGTTTTATTTTTAGTTAGTATTTTATGTTTAACCACATTCACATCCACTGTCAGTTTTTCCCTGCAGCCTCAATCTTTCTTCTTTTATAAAACTGACTGATATGGAAATTTAATTTGTGCTAATCAACATTATGCCACAGATCATGTTGAACAAACTGGAAGATTCTTTTGAATGCATCTAACAACAACACAACAGTAGCTTTAAGATCCCATAACATTAATATTAGACCAACAGATACAAAGACAGCAGGAAAAGGTAATTGAGTACAAACTCCTGCTCCCGTACATAATCAGAAACCATATGACACACGTCACCCCCCAACAGAGCCGCCTCTACAACACTGCTGCCTGAGAGCAATATTCCTCTCAGCTCCCGCTGTCTGGCCCTGATGAGCTCTCTGCGGTGGGGCCAAATAAGACGGCATATAATAAAGCAATGAGGAGGCATGTGTGCTTAAATATAACCCTGCATGTGCTGGAGTGAGAAGAGATAATAGTTACCAGTGACTTCTGATTTCTGTTCCTGTCACACTACACTGCAGTCTGGATAACATTCATCACCATTTTCAGCATGCAGACAATAGACTGGATGATGTACAATGCATGCTTTAATGGAGTTATAATCCTCTGCTGCCTTCCCACTAGCATAATATTACTGAGAGCCACAAAAGACTAATGAGACACAAGCCAAGCAGAGATTTACAGACAAGATTTTTTTGAATTTTTATGTGCTTTCATACAGTTTCTTAATTTGAGGATTTTTTAGCAAATCTTAAAATTAATATCCATTTTCATGCAACATATCATCATTAACTTGTAGCATTTAAAATCTCTGATTTTAGCTTTTAATTTTTTTCCTTTTTTTCATGATTATAATCCATTCATTTGTCAGGTTCTCAACAATAGCATTTTATTTTTCATAATTTATTTAGAATTTATTTATTTTTTAAATCTTTATTTGTCAATTTAGACTTTTTAAATATTTATTTTATTAAGAAAAACTGTATACACCTTTTTTTTTTTAGAAGAAAACAGTGTTGAACTTTTAATATTTTACATTTGCTAGGCTATTGGCTATAATATTTTTAAATAATTTTTAATCAGAAGAAAAAAATATATTTTATATATATATATATATATATATATTCTTTTTCAGAAATAAACTGTATGTATATAAGCTATACATATTAACAAATATTAACAAATTTTATTTATTTTATTTAGAAAAAAAATAGTACAAAACTTGAATATTGTTCATTCGTTGGAATATAGGCCTTTGTATTTTATATTTATTTTATGTAGAAAAATAAAGAGTACAGGATTAAATCATTATTTAATTTTAAATATTAATTAAATCATTAATTAATATTTTTTATTAAAAAAAATTATTGTTTATTTCTTAATAAAATGATTTTATATTTAATAACATATTTAGAAAAATAGTAAATAACTTTAATATTAATTAATTAATTCATCGACCATAAGGTTTTATATTTATTTTATTCATATATAAAATATATATGATAGAACTTTATTATCATTATTTTCTTGAATCTGCCATAACATTTATTTATAAAAAAAATTTTTATATAATTTTAATATTGTTCACGTTATCAGACGTAACACACAATGTTTCAAATTTTTCACATTTCTTTAGATAAAGTAATATAGAATTTTAACAATTTTTTGCTTAATACTTTAACTTAAACAGTTGTGTGTTTGCTAATTACAAGAAATAAGTAATTGCTTTATACTTTAAATAATATAAAACATTTACTTTATAGGGTGGGACGTTGCTACATGCAATTTAATCTTCTTTTTTTTTTTTTTTTTACTTTGTTTGGTTGCCTGGAAAATCAAAACTCTCATCAAAAGCCCACTTCTCAACAACCCACATGATTTAAGGTATCATTCATGTCTGTAACACATCTAAAACCTAAACATGCACAACAGTAAGAGAGATGTTTGCCTTAATCTTAACAAGATCCAATTTAAAACTGAACACGAACTCAAGGGAGAAAAAACTTTTTTTAGCAACAAATTATTATGAGTAATATCCCGACAGTCTAAATCATAATTTTTCTGCAGTATGTCACACACTGAGCTGTGAAAGAGTAAATTGACCTTTTCAGTAAAACGTGGTTTACAAGCGCCGCCACCGCTAACATATAAAGGTCTACTAACTTTAATGTTTATGCCACTTTATGAGAAACCTCTCGCAAACAACGGTACGCATTGCCTGGAAATGTCTTCGCCTTTACACTAATACTTACTAATCCATTTTACGGCGTAGCGCTTACTCTATGACATTAAGCTTTAGAGGCTTTGCAGTCGGCGTCCTGCTCAACAGCTGTGGTTTATGACAGCACTTCATATCGATTTCTGAGGTGAAACTGGAGATTTAATTACAAAAAAATATATTAAGTGTCTTTTTCCAATAACCTGGCCGTGAGAATGGCTGCCTTGCGTGGCCTTGTGGCATTAACTATTATTGAGCTCATTACAGCCGTGTTTCCGGCCCATTCCGTCCTCTTCAGGAATGCGCTGTGACTGCTTTGCAGTTGGAAAGTTTCTAATCAGCCCCATTCCAGAACTGACCTCCAGCAGATCTGCGGAGTCAGGAGCGCCAGGGCCATCTTTCTTCCTCCAAGCTATTAGTCAAAGTCACGTTAGCCCATATTTCACCTTGGCCTCCAGCAGCTGGCCTCAATAGCAGTCTTCTTTAGGAAAAGGAACGGATGAACGAGCGCAAATCAATTAGTTAATTAGAGAGGGAGGTCGGCCTGGATGTGTTTGAAACTGTAATTGTGTTGAACGTCAAAGGTGGTTGGGAATAACTGCAGCAGAGTAAACTACTTCTCAGGTGCCTCTTTACTTGAGAAAATTCATGCTGTACTGTACATACTGTAGTCATTTTAAAAACCTTTTCCCTTCATGATATGATAACTGTTTTGTTGTTTGTTAGATTTGACTTTTCAAATTGAGTAAATCATTACATTTTGGGGACAAAACACTTGTCATTCATCCATGATATTACAACATATATTTTATTGATATTTTATAAAAACTTGTTTAAAAAAATGTGTGATTTATTTTCTAAGTTATATAAAATATATCATATTTGTATTAAAAATAATGTATATATTTAACATCCTAATATTAATTTTATTTCCTTAATATATTGTAAATAAATACATGCATTTAAAAACATAATTTGTATCAACTTTCGTTTAAAATCATATTTTATTTTAAACAATTTAATGTTATGTATGCTATTATTATAACATGTTATTTTATTACTATAATTGCAGGTCATTTATGGACCTCTATTTAATTTTAAAATAATAAATATATATTTTTTATAATTATATTATTCATTGTAAAAAATATGGTGACTGAAATTTGTTAGAGATGCATTTTGACTTTTCAGATGCAAATTATAAACATTTTAGGATGAAATGTATTATTTATCAGTTTCACAGAGTTGACATCTGTCAGTCATCCGAACTATTACTTAATATAATTTTTTTATTATTATTTTATTTTATAAATAATTTCAGTTAATTTTAAAATGTTACATAATTTCTACTTTTAATTGAAACATTTTAAATGTGTATAAAAGAATGTGTTTAACTAGTGTGGCTTAAACCTTAAAAAATATAGCAAAATTCTAACATTTCCATTAACTGATGTTAAGTGACTAAAACATAATTCAATCCTCTTGTGATGTCATGGTGACTTCATGGCGACAGAGGTTTATGTTAGGGATGTCTCGATCCGATCCGAGTCACTGAATATTGAGTATCTGCCCATACTGGCCCCAATCCGATACTTGTATACTCCTACAGCAATGCATGTTCGGTGCACATTACAGTTGTCTAAATGAATCCAATGTATACAGAGTTGTGCAAAGAGTAAAGGAAGTATATGTGGGATGATACAATCTATCTCTGTCTCTGTATTTATACAGTACATGTACACACTGCATACAGACATTGGCAGATGTACAGTAAACATGACATTGGAAATAGTCTTTGTGGTCACAATATATACAATAAACATATACAATAATTGCAACATTAAGTGGAAATATAGCCAGAGAGCACAAAGTTTGCAGCATCAGAATGCAGTTTGGTAGTCAAATACAATTTGTCGGCGCCATAATGCAGGGTAAATAAGGGGTTGATGAAATGAAAATGAGACCAGTCAGACCAAACTCTGCGGATTATTATCACTCAAAGGAGGCATTTGGAAAAATTAATCGTTTGGGAGTCGTTGAGCAAGTGAGGTAAAAATTTGTTGACTCACAAAAAACAAAATATGAACCTTTCATTGCCCGTAATAGGGGCACTTTGATTTTTAAGTTTCCATTGAAATACATTGCAATATATTTATTTTTCGAATTGCAAATTGAAAAACCACCTCACGCAAGCATAAAAACTTAAAAATATTTGGCAGTTGACGTCTTTTGTTGACGGAATCATTGACGTCATTTCATTAGGGCATATTTTTTATTTGCTCAATTTGAAGACTAATGGAAACACAGCAGATGATGGATACAGATGCACTGTTAAAGCTCATATTCCATTTTAAAAACGTAACATACCACTGCTGTGCTATTATACTGTATAACCAACATCAAACAAAGAGGAGGAGTAATTCAGCCCTCATCAAATCTTTCAGCAAGTCGAAAAAAAAGGGGTAACGCAACAGAGATGCCGAGCATTAGCTTTTCACTCTAAAAACAAGAACCTGAGGCAGTGAGCAACTTTAATTTCTCCTAAAACGCAATTTAGAGACATTCTGTCCACAAAGATAATGCACTAATTAAATTCAATGCATGCAAAGTAATAACCATTTGAGATAATTCCATTGCCAAGGAAGACAAGGAGTCTCAGCAGAAGAAAAATGGCAATAAATAAATTACCCACCATTAAATACGTTTTGCATATTGACTAGAAATTAGGAAGTGAGCAGCGATCGAGAAACACATTGCGGTACAGACCTACCCTCAACAGGTTACCCTGGCAACATTGAGAGTTCAGACGGCTGAATGAAGAGAGTATAAATGCACTCATGCCTGACAAATACAACACTAATGATACATTAGAAAGTCCAAACATCACGTGTGGAGCACAGCTGTATCGATTCAGTGTTCACTGAAGATTTGAGCTGGAAGCTTACACACACACACACACACACGTGAGGACATGCAAAGTACTGAGTACCATTGAGCTGCTGCAATGAAATTTCTGCAAGATAGACTAGAGTGTTGCATCCTTTTTTCACTTCGATTTTTAGAGCGTCTTTGAATTCCGCCTTCTGTAGGTTGATCATTTAATTTCCAATTAAAGGAATTAAAGGAACACTTTGCTTTTATGGAAATAGGCTTATTTTCCAACATCCCTAGAGTAATACAGATGTGCTTTACCGTTTTTGAATCCATTCAGCCGATCTCCTGGTCTGGTGGTCCCAAAATTAGCACAGCTTAGCATAAATCATTGAATCCGATTAGACCATTAGCGTGCAAACAGGTGGTCATGTTAGGCTATTAGCAGATGCTGCGTATCATTGCGCCTGCTTCACTCATGGTACGGCAGCAAAATTCCTTGATTATTACGCCGGAATGAAAGTATAGTTCCTAGTCATATCAGCCTAGAAAATCACAACTTTGCATTTTCTGCCAGTCTTAGTACACGATGCAACTACAGAAGAGTCAATTTTTAAAAAGGTTTAAATAAATGTAAAAATATCAAATCTCTAGTCATTTTATAGTGCGATGCTAATGGTCTAATCTAATTCAATTATTTATGCTAAGCTATGCTAATTTTGGGACCACCAGACCCGGCGATCAGCTGAATGGATTAAAAAATGGTAAAACACATCTGTAGTACTCTAGGGATGTTGGAAAATGAGCCTATTTCCAAAAAAAGTAGGAGTGTATCAATAAGATATATTGCCCAGCCCTATTTTACACTTCATCTACTTATCTTTATCTTTATATTTCAAATGCAATACACACACACACACACACACACATATATATATATACATATACAGAAATATAATTGAGAAAATGTAATATTGTAAAAAAATATATATATATATTTTTTTTTTTACAATATTACATTTTCTCAATTATTTTTCTTATGCGCTGAGACCGAAATCTCAACTTCTAAGGCACTTAAAGCAAACTTTGTAGTTCAATTTATATTCTGAAGGGTTTTCCAGAGTCACTTGTTCATATATAATTCACCTGATTTATATAACTTTTTATTTTTAAAGCATGTTTTTCTTCTTCTGGCTGTTGACAGTATTTCTTGATTTAAAAAGATCCCTTCTGAACCTTGGAAATATATGCCAATTAGTGCATATTTCATTAGATTATGTCTTATCTTCATCTTAAAAATGGCATTTCAGACAACTTGTAATGCAAAATAATTGCATCAATCGACAAAGAATTATGGTGATGTCTGTTAGCCACCTCCGGTGTCTTGCCTTAAATCAGTAAGCACATGTCATCTTTAACTGAGATAACTCTACAAAATCCATTGTGAAGATGCAACCCTTAAAGCTTGAGAGCTGTCAGTGGATTTTGAGCAAAGCACCATCACAACTTGCATTATAATGTGGCTTTTCTAACTTTCAGCTCTGTTTACTCTTATCTCCAGGATAAGAAATGTAATGCCAGAGGAGGCTGATAGTGACTAAGATAAAGTAACCCAGCTCTAAACTCAGTTTTGAAGGAGGAACCTTACTGATATTTATTTTTAATCTCCTCATCTTCCTCTCAGATTTTGACACACAGGGACAGCCATTTTTTTCTACACTCTGCGGTTCTTATCACAGTCATCCAAGCCCTGCAGTTATCCGTAGATGCGCAGCCAATGCCAGACTCATTGTCCAGAGGCACGGGGTTCATCATAGTACCCCCCACCCCATCCTCCCCAGCTCGGTTTCCCCCAACAAACCCCAGAGATCAGACATGATTTGCAGAGATTTACTGTTGCCATGGAGATGTCTTATCACCATTGCAGTTTTTACTGAAAGTTTGTCCTTGAGCGATATAAGCTTTCCATTTGCAAGATGCTAGCAGAAATGAGAAAAATAATATATTTAACATTATACAGGCTGAACTGAACGCTAGTGGTCATAAATAGTTATTGAGGGTACAGCTCTAAACTGTTATAGGCAACGGTAGAAACAAAGTCCCATCAATTACTGTGAAGTAACCTAAAGGCATGTGACAAAGACATACATTTTTGCTGCCTAAGCATAAGCAACGAGTTAGTCGAGTAATATGAGCCTGTCCTTGAACAAGAGATCCATCAATCACAGAGTGTCCCATCGAGCCGCCCAGCATGTTTTTCATAAATATACGCCACCTGCACTCTCAGTTTGAAACCATTTAATGATTTGTGAATAAATGATGTGTTAGTGCTTGAAACAATTAATGGAAAGTGTTTACACATGATTACTAGCCAAGAGCTATTTGAAGATTATCATCATTATTGAAACAAGATGTGATGATTGGATAGCAGGCAGAACGTGGGCTGTTTAACTGATGTTCGCGTACAGCTGTGTTTGTGTGTGTTTTTCCTCGGAGATAAGGGACGGTTTAAGGACTAATACATTTCTTAGATATCAGCGGTTTACAATATGTGATATTCCTATATATGAGCAAACATACAGTATGGTGTAAATCAATTTTATGGCTTGTTATCTTAGACATTGTATGCCATCATAGCAGAATGAAATGTCATGAAGATTTTCAAACTACGTTAATGGAATTAAAAAGAAAAGTTGGTGGCACTATTGCAGCAATTCTGTTATATTAATTAGAATGTTAAATAACAATATTGGTGATGCTGAATATGATGATGATGATTAGTGACAGTGAATTACTTTATATAACTGTTTTGAATACAAAACAGTTAAGAGGATTTTTTAAACTGATAAAAATATCACATAACAAAATGAACTACTGTAATTGAACTGTACTGTACTGAATGCCAATTCCAATTGTTTTGCGGTCAGTACTAATAAAAATGGATGAAATGCATGTTAACATGTTATCTATGAAAGCAATGTTATATAGCCTATAACAAAATTGTAATTCCATAATCTTTATTACCTTATGTTGTTAAAGCAACTATATTGTTAATTAGGGTTTATACATTTTAATAATGGTTTATTATTATTGATCACTGTGAATCTTATTTTGATGGTGATCACCTCATTTGTGATGTCAAACTATTGTATATTGAAGCTGCGTTATTCCTAGCTCTATATGAACCATTATTAATTTATGTCTGCTTGTACAAATGAACTGCATGCGAAACGGACACAAAAAGAACAGCTGCATGTGTCAAGGACAAACAACTGCAGGTCATACAACTTTGCAGCTTTTGTGTGAAATAAACAACTGTCATCATTTGTTCTCTGTTTTTGGGTTTCTCTGCCACCTTGTTTTTTGGTTTGTCACAATTTCTGCCGACTAAACTAAACTACAAATGCACTTTCTTCCCCCTGTCTCTCTGCAGGCATCTCCATGCCAATCCCAGTGCTGGGTCTGCGCGATCACACCAAAGTTTTCAAGGATGGCAGCTGCCTATTGACTGACAACTCTTTCGTGTTGATTGGGTCCTTTGTGGCCTTCTTTGTGCCATTGACCATTATGGTGGTGACCTACTTCCTGACTATCAGCGCTCTGCAAAGTGAGGCCACTCTCTGCCTCGACCAACTGGTGCCCAGGCCCAAATGGAGTGCAGGATTCACTCTCAACTTCCTCCCTGGACCCTCATTCTCGCCCTCAGAGAAGAAACTGTTCTTGCGGCGCTCGTTGAGTCGCGAGGCGGGGGCGGACTCAGGGGTTGTGATGCCACCTTTCGGACGGCACACAGTGCAGACCATCAGCAACGAGCAAAAAGCCTCCAAAGTTCTGGGCGTGGTTTTCTTCCTGTTCGTGGTCATGTGGTGTCCATTTTTCATCACTAATGTTTTAGTGGTGGTTTGCGAGCCAGCGACGTGTGACGCTGATGTGATGAACAGACTGTTGAATGTGTTTGTGTGGGTCGGTTACCTTTCCTCCGCTGTTAACCCGCTGGTTTACACGCTCTTCAACAAGACTTACCGCTCAGCTTTCGCCAGGTACATCCGATGCCAATTTCATGAGGAGAAGAAACCGCTACAGTTAATTCTGGTCAACACCATTCCACCACTGGCCTATCAGTCCACACACCTGCCGCTCACTGGATCAATAGGCAACGGGGATTTCTCTCTGCCCCCTCCCAATAAAAACCACCATCTGTCCAAAAGCAGCAAAAATGAGAGTGTCAGCTGCTTGTGAACTCACAAAATGCCAGACATAACCCTGGATTTTCTTCTGGGTTTCATGTTTGGCATTCTCTCCGTCTTACCTCTACAGAAATCGGTTATGATTGGTCTAAAGTATTAGTATTTAAAGCCCAACTGCATCTATGAACGGACAGCTTCATGATGTATGACTGCATCACAGGGTACTGATACATCAAAAGAATTCAGTCTGATTTGAATAAATGGGATAAAATGTCTCTGGTTATAAAAAATTGTATGTAAGTGTTAAGTTAAAGTTTCGGTTTGATGTCAAGACTTTTTTATGTAGCACTTTATATGCAGAGAGTGAAGTCTAAATTCATGGGAGATCAGCAGTGTTTTGTTTACAGCGTCTGTTTTTTGAAAACAAACGTGAATAAAAGTTGATGTGACTTGAGTTTTTGCATCAAACGCTTGAGATGCTGTAGCCTCATTCGTATAAGCTAACTTTTGTGCTGCTGGTTTATCTTTTTATTTCTATTACTACTGAATCCAGATACTGAATCCTTACCTTTAGAAGTATGAAACGAACAGTTTCTGGGGTCAAAGAATAAGGTCTACTTTAATTTAATTATTAAAAGTGGCTTTTTAAATGTATTCCTATTATAGGATAAGAACTAAAAAGTTTAACCCTATAGAAGCCTGTTTCCACTTCAGAATAAAAGTCAGAGGTCACTGTGAAACTAAGTTTAAATAAGAAACTATGAGACACATGAGCTATGAGTTGGGTGACTTTGTTTTTGAAAAGAAAAAAAAAGATTACAAAGGCTGCATTCAGTTGATCAAAAATATACAGTAAAGATTGTAATATTGTGAAATATTGTTATATTTTAAAATAACTGTTCTGTGGTAGTGTGTTTTAAAATGTCATTTGTTGGCAGAGCTAGACTTTCAGTATCCATTACTGTAGCCTTCGGTGTCACATGGTCCATTATAAACTGTTTTAATATGCTGATTTGGTGATGGAAATTATTTTTATTATCAATGTTGAAACAGTTGCTGCTTAATATTGTCATGGAAACTGTTAATTTTTTCTGTGTTCTTTGACGAATATAAAGTAAGCAAACAAACAAAAAATATATATATTTAGCAACCTGCTAAATGTCGCTTTTGGTCTATTTAATGCATCCTTGCTGAATAAAAGTATTGATTTCTTTTAAAAAACAAACAAACAAATGTGCGGTGCATATAGTATGGTACAAAACGACATATTTTTACTCTGAGGAGAAAATGGGCTTCCATTGAAACCTTTTTGAATACATCTTTAAAGGACTACAATCCAGATTAGAAAGCGTATTGTTAGACCTGGGACCTGTTCCATAAACCAAGATTAGAGTATAAGCCAGGCTGTTTTCAGTTAGTCTGACTTATTGCCAGTTAATTTGTATTAAAATAAGTCAGACTATCTGCCAAAAGCCTGGCTTATTTGGTAAACTTCTTTTATGGAACAGGCCCCTGGACAGTGTTTTGAAAATATTTTGTACTCACCTGTTTGGCAGCTGTTCTTGGCTTTATTTCTTCTTGACGCTTTCTGGGTCGGTAACGGTAGATTGGATCCATTTGCAATTAAAGGAGGTTCTGGTGGTAGCGGTGACCCGTTTTTAACGAGGTTAGGTGGTTTTTCGCGCCGTGTGGCCTTCACCTGACTGCTCACCATTCTGATGTCCAGTTATAAAGCTGACTATAAAGTGGCAAGCGTTTAGACTGTTATGCTAAAAACGCACAGTGAACTGGAATGGGCTGTTTACCTGCTAGTCCTCATTCAACAGGTGAGTCATGTCAGCGGCGGTCTGCTTTCATTGCTTGATTTGAAGAGGCGGGACAGTCACAGAACATTTAGGACTCCTCCAAAACTGGAGTTTTAACATGCGAGAACAGTGAACCCATGTGGAGAAAAGCGATTTAGTCCAAGATGTACTAATTATGTAACTTAGTATTAACATAAATAAATCTTAGACTAATGTTGATGTTTTTTTTTTCTAAATATCACAGTATATCTATAATTTGTTTCCTTATAATACAACTATATATTTAATTAATTGTTTTGATATAGTACAATAATGCGGGAAGCCTTCACTCTATTTTAACTATAACAAAACCAGGATTTCCATCATTTTATTTTTGATTGGCATCTTCCACCGCTGTCGCTCTCTCGCGCGCCATTATGACATCATACTGACATCTACCGATGACACACAAACGCACACTCTTTAAAAAATATTCCTTTGACTTTTTAGCAGTAAGTCCCGCAATAAATCTGGTAGCTACTGTGTTTAATACGAACAAGTTAGCCTACAAGTGATTATTTCCATATTATGTTGTTTTCCTTCATGTTATTGTGCGTCATAATAATATTTGAACACAGAATTTAAGTAGGGTTAACAGCAATAACACCAGTAATTATAAAAAGGTTAAGGCATACAAGCAGCAAGTTAAAAATGCTACAGCATACATTTCAGACGGCAGAAGGCAATGACATTTCTGCACATTTGTAAATAATATAGCCTACATTCATTTAAATAATTAATTTCCTTTCTATAAGATATGCTATTCTGTATGATACTATACAGTACTGTAGCATATATATATATATATATACATATTAGCATTACATTTCATTTGTACGACGGAGTTTTAGTGCCACCCAAAAATAAAAATCTAAAACTATGAGATTAAAGTCGTAATATTACGAGAGTAAAAGTCGAAATACTACGAGAATAAAGTCAAAACTACGAGATTAAAGTCGAAATATATCATTTAGTATAGTGCACTTGTAAGTGACCCGGATGGAGAGAAAGCCACCAGATACAAGCATATTTGAATATTGTTGCGTCCAAGTGGCTGCTTGATGTTACTGGGATGAGATCTAACAACTCGCGGAAACCACTTCAAGAATATAATATTTATTAAAAGACTGCACAGGAACATCTTTTGATCTTAACATCAGCTCACACACTCACACATT
>JAUCMT010000059.1:10332087-10342829 GCA_032357475.1 Enteromius thamalakanensis
TTCACAACTAACTGTAAAAACATTGATTTTTATATCACAGCTTTTTAGAAAATTAAGATAAAGTAATTGTTGCCATAAGGCAACGTTATGCAATAGAGGGTTAATAATAATGTATTAATTGGGTAGATTTAGTGTTACAACAGTAAATCTATTGTGAATATTAATTAGTGGATTGAGAAGTACTTTTAACTGATTGTTATTAGTATCACATCACAATGTCCAGAGTTTGAATCCCAGCTTGAGGACCTTTATCGATCCTGCCCCTCATCTCTCTACTTTCTGTCAAATCTACACTCTACTTAACTAAAATGTTTTTTACTAAAACAAAAACCATGATGATTATGAGACGGGGTGAGGGTCACATTGTGTCAAACTGGACAGCCCCTGTTCTTCTTCCTCTGTATTAATCTCAGAGCTTATGAAAATATGAATTGTCTCTAAACGACCCAAATTTTCCAAACCAAAAGGTCTGAAAAGCACGGAAATGAATTTGGGAATTCATTAAAATCCCGGCTATCTCTCGGCCTTAACCTCTATTGTGGCCGTCTAAGAGCAGCCGGTAATTCCCCTAAAGAATATCTTTCTTATTAGAAGCTTAGCATGTTGACACGTTGTCTTAATCTGCCACGGCCGGCTCCCGGCTCCCTCGCGCTCATTAGCATGGTTCCTCTGAAGCGCTGACCTCCCGAGTGTGACAGGGAATTTAATACCAACCGCCATTGGGGAAATGAATTGTAACACTCCTGATACTGATAATAAAGTGAACAGTAGGTGAGCAGAGGAGCGCAAACGGCTGGAGCCGAGTGAATGGATGTGACCTGACTGTAATGAGTCTTCTCCAACTGCTGAGGGACAGAAATATGTTGCTGCCATGGCGACGGCTGCGCTGCATTGTGATGACATAGCTGTTTGTGCTCCGAAGCAAACGTGACTCGTGCGACTCTTTCACCAGAGCAGTTACTCGGCAGAGGCTCACGCTTATTCACCCCGGCTGTGATATGCAAACTGTAGAATAACCTCACTAAGCAGAACGAATCTGAAAATAACCTAGGTTGAACGTCTTGTGCGGCTTAAAAAACAGTTTTTAAAAAGCTATTCAAAAAATGTTAACAATTCTATTTAATTTAGTTTCAGATACTGTACATTTATGTACATTTTAATCCAAATTGGATTATTACAAATCTAATAAGAATACATATATAATACAATACGAGAGAAAAAAACTAAATAGAAAACTGTATTAAAATTGTATTTAATTGTAATTAAAATAATGTAATAATAAAATAATGTTGTAATAAATTATGTATACATAAAAAATACACACACACATTTATAAACATTTTTTAAACAATTTAAATCAAATTAGATTATTACAAATCTAATGAGAATAAATATTTATAATAAAATAACAGCTTTAATTTAATTAATTTAATTTAATTACTAATTTAAACGATATTTGATTACAATTTTCAATTTACAATTATCAAACTGGATAATTACAATTTTTATAGAATTTTAATAAATTAAATTAATTAATTTTTAAATCAAAATAAGGCATAAATATAAATATTCATATATTTATATAAAAACGGAACAATTTTATTCAACACAATTAATTAAAATTACAACTATTTTCAACTATTTTAATTTGATTTTCTAATAAGAATACATATTTAGTTATACTTAAATATCAAAATAAAAAAAAAAATAAAAAACTTAAATCTAAAAAACTGAATTGTTTTATTCATTTAATTATTTATTATAATTAATTTAATAATTAAAAATATAATATAAACTTTTTTATTAATTTAATAAATTAAAAAAAATAAAGTCAAACTAGTAAGTAGAATAACAGTATTTTGCTGTTTTATTCTAACTTTATTAAATTCTAAATTAAAATAAATATTAAGCTAACTTAAATATCATAAGTAAATAAAAGCAACTAAATATAATAAAACTTAAAGAACATTTTAATTATTTAATTATAATGAAATGTAAATATATTTTCATCCTAATTTCATTAATAAAAAGTAATAAAAGTATATTAGATTATATACATAAAAAAAGAAAAAAATACTAAATAGGACTTATTTTTACTGTATTGATTATATATTTATAAAATAAATATATAAATATTACAAATGTAAAATATAAAACAATAACATATGTAATATATAATAATATAAATGTATGCATATCAAAGAAAGCAACGACAAAAGGTATTAAGAGTAAGTGAGCTGTTCGATACCCCTTGACATCTGCTACATCCAGATCTTGCAGCTTTATTATGTCCTGAATATGTCAAGGAACTAACAGCTCCCACTGATGTGGGCAGAGCACAGTTCATGCAGGAGGCGAGGGGAACGTACAATGCCAGTACTAATTCATTTTAGAGGACGCATGCTATTGGCAGTGAGTGCCAGGGAAGCCTCTTTAATGTTTGTCCAGAAAGAGATATCTGCTCCAATCACAGACTAAATATCCACAAGGCATGATGACAGATCACTAATAGCTATGTTTGCAACTACAGATATATTTACATGAGTGTGGCTAATGTAGTTTTCGGTTGAGATTAAAAATTATATAATAAATCACATTAAATAGGGCACTGCAGAAGTCTCTATATTGTTAAGAGAAGCTCTCAGATGTAAAAACAGCTGCAGAGGTAGAGCGTCTCCACAGCAACACATAGATAATTACACCAGAAAAGTCAGTTGAATTAAAACATTGGGTGGGTTTAGACTCACAATAATAAAATATAATAAAAATTGCCTGCATAAAGATTAAATAATTACATTTTATTCATCAAAATTAATTTAATTACATAAAATAATTCATTTTAATTCATAAAATACTAAATATAATAAGAATGCAATCAATAAATAATGTAGGTATAATTTTTTATTACTTAAAATGACATTTAATCTAAATAATCCTATAAGATTTAAATATAAAAAATAAATAAATAAAAAAAATTATCTGTATAAAAACTGAACAGAAAACAATTAAAATCCAGACATAAAATATAAATTACAGAAAACTTATTATATAAAACAAATTATGAAAAAAAAAATGCAATCAATAAATAACTTTTTTGTTACTTTTTTATACATTTTTATTACTCAAAATTACATTTAATCTAAATAAACCTTAAAAAACTAATAAAATATCAATATTAACTTTGATTATTGATTAACTTCAAAAAATTGCCAAAATGAAGAAAAAATTGTACAGAAAATAAAACATATGAATTAATATAAAAACTGAAAACTAAAATTAATTATTAAAATCCAGATATAAATTATGCAAAACCTAAATATCAAAATAAATACCAAACCGAATTTTAGTTTCTAACTGATTTATATTATATTAGATGATACATACAAAAAATAAATAAATGGCTGATATCCATATTCTCTAATTCTCTTCACCTTAAATGTTTCACTCTTTGTTATATTGCAGCCATTTGCTGAAATCATTCAAGTTCATTTTTATTCCTCATCAATGGATGGTAAACGTTGGTGGAAAGCCATTTTTAGGTCTCTCCAGAGATGCTTAATTGGGTTAAAGTCCGGGCTCTGGCTGGGCCATTCAAAAACAGTCACAACACCCCCACAGCATGATGCTGCCACCACCATGCTTCACTGTTGGGAGTGTATTGGAAAGCAGTGCCTGGATTTCTCACCCATTACAATTAACTTCAATTAGCCAAAAACTTCTATCTTTGTCTCATCAGACCAGAGAACCTTATTTCTCACCATCTTGTAGTCCTTCAGGTGTTTTTTATCAAACTCCATGCAGGCTTTCATGTGTCCTGCACTGAGGAGAGGCTTCCGTCGGGCCACTCTGCCATAAAGCCTGACTGGTGAAGGGCTGCAGTGATGGTTGACTTTCAACAACTTTCTTCCATCTCCCGACTGGATCTCTGGAGCTCAGCCACAGTGATCTTTGGGTCCTTCTTTACCTCTCTCACCAAGGCTCTTCTCTCCCGATAGCTCAGTTTGGCCGGACGACCAGCTCTAGGAAGAGTTTTGGTCATTTCATAACAAAGAGTGAAAAATTTAAGGGGGTCTGAATACTTTCTTTATATCTACTGTATATATACATATTACAAATCTTTGATACGTTTTGAAATCTGCTACATCCAGATCTTCCAGCTTTATTATGTCCTGAACATGTCAAGGAATTATAAAATGAAACTAAACTAACATAAATCAAATGAAATGTTTTAAATACAGTGACATGAACTAAAGTCACAAGAGCTTTTATTTCTACACTGACAGAGATGAAGGCTCAGAAAGTGCTCAAGGCACATACATGGACACAGATGCTTCCAGTGAGGCGAACCTGGAAGAGCATCTTCTAAACTGCTGGAGGTTGACTTGTGTTTTTTCATATTCTCTGCATGCATTGTAGATTAAACAGACAAAGAGAAGTATCCAATCAGAACACACAACTTACAAATGGAATATGTCATCTTTTACAAGCGCAGCCAAAGCTTTCCCTGCTAAGGATGATGGACGGTTGACCTCAGATTTAATTGGTGAGGCTGTTCGGAGGAGAAAATGAGTTTCAGAGATCCCCGGATGAATAGAGAGCGCTTGCCTCCAGCTTCTGCAAATTAAACATCTGTGAGCGATTCCTCCACTGATAATTTTATTTTCTGGCCAAAAGGGGAAGGTTCATCTTGCGTTTCAGACTAAAAGATGAAAAATAACAATTACCATGATCAACTTTCTAAATATTTAATTTTAATATTTAAAGATCTCACTGCACAGGAGAGTGGTTTCACGTTATTTAAAGGAATTCAAACTCTTTTAACTTTCCTGGAGACGGTCACTCCTAAGTGCTCTGATGTGACAGTTTCCATCTGAAGCCTGATTTACTTTCACAAACAGCCTCACAAATAATGTCACTGGTGAAGCAATGACGGGTTAAGGCATCAAAAAACTTGGGGCCAATAAGTGATACCAATCTTCATGCCACAGAAATCAAGCGTCTCTAGGCTCACAATACACACCGCACAAGAATGATATTAAACCTCATGCTGAGTACAATACTGCAGACTTGTGAAGTGGCCATCAGAACAAAATCATATTATCTATAAATGTAATATAGCATATATCTCCACGAACCACATTTCTGCTACTGTTCAGGAAAACAGGTATCATCTGGGAGAACAAAATATGGTACTGTAATAATCTTGTTTTTGCTGGTTAAACTGGACAAAACTGAAAGTAAAATACATTTTTTAATTATTTATACAAAATACATTTAAAATTATTATTTGCATTGTTTTTATTACTAACACATGAAAGTTTATTATTTTAAAACTTTAAATTGCTATAATAGGTTGTTACTATTACTATTTTACCATTAATACATAAACAGAAAGAGCATTAATAATAATAATATCATACATTTTTAACAAATTTAATAACATAAATTTAAATTTTAATTCATAATGGGAATTTTTTAAATTATGTTTGTTTATTATTTTAACAATATATTAAGTAAACATATTTGCGCAAAAATAATATTACCACTTTTTCACAAAATTTCCTTAACAACAATTCTAATTATTCATCATTATTATTGACTTGCGAAAGAGGTAGCATAAACTTATTTTAAAATTTGTTTGCTTTTCGCCGTTTTTATTATTATTAATAATAATAATAATAATATCATTAATAATCAACAATAATACTATTACTATTATTACTACTATTAACAAATCATGATATATTATTATATATTATAAGTACCCATGATAACATTTCTGTGTTAATTTAAATATTTTATCATTGGTTTTTTATCAAACCCATGGTTATTATCAATAATATTACAATAACAATTTGTATCAAATTGTTCAAATTAAATAAAATGTAATTATGCAAGGATAAATGCAGCACTGGTCAGATTTAGTGTGTGGCAGAACTGGTTTCTAGATTCACCTACACAGAGTCTGCCACCGTCATGTGTTTGTGGCCACACATTAACACCTGAGCAGGTTGTCTGTGAAAGCAGAAACATACTGCTACTAAAAGCACAGAAGCCTTGGTTTACCTCAAAGCCTGAGCTGAATGCAAAATTTCCCCGAATGCGAGTCGGGCTGCACGAAACCTCTCTGAGGACGCTTGAGCTGAACTGGTTTCCATGTAGATGGCTAATTACTCTCAACCCAATCCAGCCCCTATGAGATCCTATTTTCTGCCCAGCGCACTTCAAAGCGGTTCGGAAAAGAGTGGGAAAATTGACAGGCATGCTGTGAATCAATGGACATTTATCTGCTCTTTGTCCTCTATCAATGCTTCTAGTCAGAACAACTTTTCTTATTTTCTGTGCGACCTGTGGTTATTTTTTTTTTTATGTTTGGAAATTTTCAAAAGAACAAAATGTTTTGGCTCTCTAAATCTCTTAGTCACAGACGCACAGACGTGACTTCTGACCAAGTAATGCTGTGAAAGAACTAGTTTTCAGATTGCTCTAAATGCCAAATCATAAAAGCATCAAGTTTTGTCCCTGCTTACGCTGAAAGCATGACAAAACGCACTACAGAACCTCTTCCCCATTGACTGCTGTCTGAAGATGAGGAATGTTCTCTAAATAAGATATTACTTTGTGGGCACAGAGATCTCCTGAGACAACGTTCGAAATGAGTCCCAATTATATCTGCTTTTGAACCAAACAAACAGAGGTAAACAAAACTCTTGCAACTACACAAACACATTCAGATTCAACCGCATGCAGAAATGCCTGATCTGTGCCAATTTACCTAGTAATGACAGAATTATCATTTTTAGTTAAACTAATTATAAAAATATAAAAAGACTGAACCATATTAATAATAATAACAATGGATGCAAGCTCAATTTGCTGGCTCATACAAAATCTTAGGATTTTTCTTGTCAATACATCACATTACAAAGTATAATGTAAGCCTAAATAACCAAAGTCAAGAGTGTTAGCATGCTTTGCTAGTTTATCTCTTCAGAATAGTTTAGCAAAGGATAAACAGCATGTTCCCGGCGCAGTGAATTCCCAGCAGGGGAAGAGTGCCATCTTTGGGTAATGATAGAGTGAATCTGCCTTACCACACTTTCAACACTGTTCCCAATGCAAGGAACTAAATAAAGAGTATATCAATTTAAAGCTGAATTGGGCTTAAAGAAAAAAACGTAATGCCACTCTAGTTGAAAAACTACAAACAAGCTTTTGAAAACACTACTCTGTTTGTTTCCGAATTCTGCCCAGACTGGCATAGCAATAGTGGCTTAGCCAATGGGGGCGGAGTCTTTGGTTTGTCTGACCAATGACAGACAGAGGCAGTGCTCTGAAAACCTTCTTGAGAACAGTCATTATATTTTGCGTCATTCAGCACTGGCGCAAAAATAACAGAGAAGGTACGATGCTTGGAATTTAATAATTAATTAATAACTTGTTAATGAATTCTTTGAAGGTTTTCTATGTTATTAATTCAATCTCTCTGATCAGGATACAGGCCAACGGAGTAATGTTTTAAGAGTGATAAACATCCTGTGGCGGCATTTTAATCATACACAAGTCCCTCAGTTTCACAATATCAAAACCTTATTTGAACAGCTAACGGCACTGAGTCCGTATACTGGTCTATCAAACATACAAAGCCAAAGAGCACAGCAGGATGCGTGTTTGATCGAGAAGTTGGACGAAATAAACGCTTTTTTTCCCCCTGGTGCTTCAAAATACAGAAAAATACATAAAAGCGAAGAGAAGTTACCTAACCAAAGTTTAGATGATAGCCTCCGCAGGGCATGCGTCAAAGGCTCTTGGTGTTGATCACCACATTAAAGTGTATCAGACGATTGCGTCCATACCAATTACTCACGATGACAGTAACCCTTAAAACAGAGTGGGCTCATTATCCCGAGGAGGATTCCACTTGAGTTAGTGTACTCAGGGCAGCTGGGTTTAAGGTCAAGGAGATCTGTGGCAGATTAGAAGGGGACCAAAATGGTCCAATTAGCAATTTTGAACGCTACGGATGTCTTTATCTGGATGGAGAACATCTTAGTGGCAATTTTCAGAATGGATGTGCTTTTTTTCCCCAAGGATTTGAAAACCAGAGTGAACGTTGAGGATTCAGTATGACATCTGTGAAACAGCAGAGATCTGCAGGCGCAACCATTTGACATCAACACAATGTTCTGTCACATATCTTTCAATTTCAACTAATAGACTGACTTTTAAGACATTTTGGCCCATTTTGAAGGATTTCGCCAGAGCTGATGTACAAAATTGTAGATTTATGCTAGAACTGCATCAATTTCAGTCGACACAAGACCTTAATTATTAATTATACCGATAACCGATAATTTAGGCTTTTATTCTTTGAAGGCTGAAGATTATAGTCAATATTTTTATTAAATTATTAATAACAAATTTAAATATATAAAATAATGTGCAATATGAACATTTTTATTATTATTATAATTTTTAAGTATTAGCATCATAAAAGGTGAATATTAAAGAAAAAATAGAATTGCATGTAAAGACTGAAACAATTTAAAAGATTTAAATTAAATTACAAAATCCCTAATTAATTAATAATTAAACTTTTCTAAATATGCACCTATATTAAAATTCAAGCTGATACTGATAAACCGATAATTATTGTTATTACCAATAGCCGTTAAACAACAATTTATAATATATATCAAATATAAGCTATTTCATCTAAATAAACTGAAACTAAAATCAGTCATTTTAAATGCTACAAGGGACTTTTGCCATTTTTGTTTATAAAGATGACTTAAAGACTTTAAGAGATATTAGAAGATGGCCACATTTGATACCAATAAATAAATAAATAAACTAATATTGCCTGCTAACTGATATGCATCGCTAACTGTAAAGCACCCCTACTTTACACCACACCACAACTACACATAATACGATATACACAAAAAAGTTTTTTTTTCATTCACTTGGGTTCTACAGTGTTGTGGCTCCGCCCACAGCGAAAATGCGACTTAAATGCGGCTACTCACAGAACTGACACAATGTCCCCTCGGTGTACTTGGTAGTTCCTCACACTCCAGCGGTTGAGTAGCACAACATCAGGTGACGACTCTCCATCTGGGTTTAAAGACGGCTGGAAAAGATTCAAACCTTATGAGTCAACATGCTTCAGAAATCCTAGACTCTGGAAAAGTTAGAAAAGACTTTCAGATTTCTTTTTGGTCTGTGATTTACTGCTTTACTCCTCCATACCACACAAACTTCCCAAACTACTAAGCCAAATCCTAAAAATAAACTCAGCAACTTTGCTTTAATTCTGTTCTGGAAAAGAGCCTCTGTTCTTCATTGAGTCTTTCGACTTTCAACATCCTAAGGGTAACAAAATAACGTCTACAAGTTAACTTCAAAACTGAATTTTTTTTAGACTATTTGTTTTTCTCTTAACTCTTTTGTGGTGGTATATCAAACAACTTGTGTGTGACGAACCTTCTCAAGCATGCAAGTCGTTGACTGACTTGATACACGGGCCTCCAATGAATCATTAAGGAAGATCTCGATGAGCCATTTCACGCTTGCTGGGATAATTGACAGAAATATCTCTTATCTGTCCTTCTAAAATAAATATCCCGACGAGCGTTCCCGCCTAGAGAATTTATCTGTCACAGCTGGGCGCTCTATCTTTTTTATTCAGACACATTTTCTCATTCTGCAGTGGCGTCAGCTTTCAGCATTGTCCATGGAGTGACTTATTTGGATTCAAAGGCCGTGGATGAACCGGGAAAAGCCATTAGCAAATATATAACACTTTAAGCCAAGACAGAAAACTGGACTCCAATAGGAAAACAACAACATCGTTTTGGTTAGTTAGTGTTCATTAGGTACATAATGAACCATTACCTCTGTTTGGAGAGGAAATGAGCATGGTGTTTTCAGACAGTTTTCTCTCATTATTAGAGGTGCCTTTCACCATGGTCTTAGTGCTATTAGTGCAATGTTTAGCAAACTTAGCTTGATTAAGCCTTAATGTGATGTCCTAACGTAAGTAAAAGGTTATTAATGTTTAAAATGAACAGCTTGTTGAGATCAAAATCTCTACTTCTATTATATACAGTAAGGCTGGGAATTAATATATTGAATATTTACCATGCATTTGTAGCTATTTTGATGGTAATACAAAAATCAAGTAACACGTGAATATAGTGAATTTAAGGCTTTTTATCAGCTGTTAAGTTTACTTACCTGCCAATAAACTACGCTGTATGAAATAAATCAACAAAAACGCACTGGGCATGGAAATTTCTGCAATGTTCAAAATACAAGTAAAACACCTGTAAATAAATAAATAAATAAACGCAGAACATTCCTTTAAATGAATACAGTACATTGTGCTCTTTTTTTACAGACTTTTTTCACAGTGTTTCACAATACTTTAGATGGGGGGAAAATGATAAGTTTGATTAATTTCTATAATTTAGTTCAAGCTTTCTGTCTCTGTGAGTCAATTATCAAATTTTCTTTGCATCATCACTCTGAAATTCCAATAAAGCATTTTTCAAATATAATTACAATAAAATAAAAAGACATAAGATATAACCCAAATTTCCAAATGATTATACATACAGTGTTGCCAACTTTTTTTCAATCGAAAGTAGCTAAATCCATCTTGAAAAGTCACTAGACGTCGCTAGATGACGTCATACGTCAATTTGCATATTCATTACGTCAGTGCGTCATATTATCTT
>JAUCMT010000059.1:10343657-10362686 GCA_032357475.1 Enteromius thamalakanensis
GTATCTGGAATGAATTTTAGATCTTTAAGTCCATCTCATGAAAAATCAGAGCAGAAACAAAGGTGTTGCGTTTATATATTTTTTGAGTGTATATATATATATATACACCATACCCATATACATATATATATACACACACACACACATATACAAATATATACTGTATAGTGAGATAAATATAATAAAGGATAGCCTCAACCATATGAGGGTATATGAACCACTGCGCCGCAGCTCCAACTTGTGTTATTTAAAGACAAATGCACATTTTTGCTAACTTTCAGCAAAACTAGACCAAACATTAAAACAACATTACCAAGTATGATAAAGTGTATATAAAGGACATCCCACCTGCATCGAGGCACCTTCCACACGTGCCACATAGGCAAGGCGGTCTAAAACAGTCACTGTCACAGGAACGGCTACAAAGAATCCACTAACAAAAGCTTTGAAGTATCTTCGCCTAAAGACCGTCTGTGCCATTGCCTGAAGACAGAGAATGAAAAGAGAAATGACCTTGGCTTTTTTTCTGGTCTGGTAACATCTTATGAAGAAATAATTCAAACATTTAACAAGATGGATGGATGTCTTTGTTAAGCATTGAGAAGTATTCTCTGCACAGGAAAAAAACATGTTTCAAGGAAATTGAAAGGATCTAAACTCACAAAGAGAACCATCTTGTTTTGAATCAAATTACAAGGGACTAGTGAGGTTAAAAAGCAGCTAATTTAATAATGAATTTAGTAATTGTACCTATATGTGGCCATATGTGGAGCATATTCGCAATAACAAAACTCTGTACACCCATCGCATTAGGGTAGAAAAACCCACTGAGGCATTGAAATTGAATCTGACAAGAGCACGCTCGCTCTAATAGCATTAATTGCTACTGTGATGCTCGATTTGGAGGTACACGGTATGCAATTATGAGTCTCATTCATTTGACAGAGTTCACCACAGTAACAAAAATGGCTCATACTATTTTCCTTAAAAAAGCCCTCAAGGTCTCAGGCAGCAACTTTGCAGGTTTACTGGTAAACACTTAAAGAAAGTCTAGAAGCCATTTGCTCGCAGGAGGGCATTCAAGAGGCTCAAAAATCTGAGACTACAACAACTTAGCAGAGGATCTGGGAGATATAGGGTAAAAAAAAAAGTGCTGAGCGAGCCATAAAGCAGTGCAGGATTTGTCAAGGTTGCACTGCTGTGAGCCAGATACGACTCAAGCTGGGAAAATTACAAAAACATCTTTTATGGTCGCAGAGAGACACCTTCCTGACTCTCTGCTGCGTATGTAGGCTACCCGAGGAAACACTATTAACATAACACAAACACTGATTATTTCAATTTTCCATGAAAAAGCATTTGTAAAGCACTTTACTTGAGTAATGAGACACATTCCCAACTGAAAAGTCGACAAAAGTTAAAAATAATGGCGTGACGAAGCATAAAAGAATCACAAACAGTCACAATTACTGGAAGTAAAATAGTGTTTTCAAAAAAGCTAACTGAAATTACAACATTTCTACATTTCTTCTAGTCTATTGACACCTGTGGTTAAAGGGGTCATATGATGTTGCTACATTTATTTATTTGGTGTTATGTTTATGCAGTTTAAGGTTTAAAAAACAAATTATTTTCTGCATAGTGTACATCCGTGTCGACTTGTACAAAGCTCATTGTTCTAAAAAGGCAAGGAGTGCTCTGATTGATCAGCTATCCAGTGCGATGTGATTGGCCGATTGCCGCAAGCATTTGAAGGAAATGTTACGCCTTTTACCATAACGTGATGCCGCATCCCAGCGACATGACACCAAAACAATCAAACACATTACAAACAAGGCGTTTGTTGCATCCAGTGAAGACATAATTACTGATTATCATGACATATACTGTCTTTTTACGTGTTCCGCTGAATCGCGCCTCATGAACATAACACCATGTCTGCATTCGTGATCGGAGAAATGACAAACAAGCACTAAGATTATCCTTCACTGCTCAAAACTCGTGTTTAAATAAGTAGCAGATTCTTTTAATAAGGAAACGTAACTAACTTAGGGTTGCGAGTCAGAAGCGCCAGACAGTCCTTGCAGAACTGGAATTGCCTCACTTTATAGCAGGGGTGTCAAACTCAATTCCTGGAGGGCCGGAGACCTGCAGAGTTTAGATGCAACCCTAATTAAACACACGTAGGTTTGTCCTCCATAAATGCACTGAAATGCACTGAACACACTTATTTGTGTTGAACTGTTCTGGAACATTGTTGTGAACACAACGTGATGAATGGTTTCTAGTTGTGTCTTCTTTTTGAAGCACAAACAAAGTAGCTTCACTTTTACAAAGTCACACAGCATCTCCTGAACATGGCGCCCTCAGCAACACTGCAGCGAGAATAACAGCTCCAGCCCTCTTAGGGCGGCGTTTGAAAATAAACCCCCTCTGTGACTTAGAAAAGTGTGGGCGTGTTTAAAAAAGCAGTTTTAGGAGGGTGTGGACAAATCCTAACTTGTATAAAAGAATATGTCTTTGGTTTTGAAACTCTAATATTTGCAACTTTACTGAACAGTTTGTCACACTCTAAAGAGAAAGGAAAACTTGAAATTGCATTATACGACCCCCTTTACAACTAAATGCGAGTACTGTATATAAAATGTGTATTTATTAGGGCTGTCAAAAATAATGCGTTAACGGCATTAATTAATTTTTTTTGTTATTTACATCAAATTTTTTAACGCATTTCACGCGTACGCAATGTGACAAATTATTTGTCACGAAAGTGGAACAACAATTACCTCAAAGTAACTGCACATTGCTTCAGTGACACGTTGGAACCGAAGTCTTTTTACGCTGGCTGTATTAAAAACTAAGGAGCGTCAATTTGCGGAGGCTTGTAAAGGACAGTTCCTGTCTGTTGCAGGTAAGTGGGGGAATAACGACAACCATTGGAACTGACAGTGTATGCGACATGGTTGCGGCAATTCGTCTAATACGCTATAAAAAACTTGAACTGTGCCGCTCACATGCTGCAGAGATGTGTCTCAGTGAGTCTTGCTGACAGCGGCTTTGTGAATGCTTTGGTAAAGGCAGCGCGTGGCAGGAGTAGAACTTAAACGCCAGTGCCACGATAGTTTCGAAGATAGTTTGAGTCTATTTTTGCTGTGCCGCTTACGCTGAATTAAAGTGACAGTGCGTTGCGTCTAAATTCAGGTGTCCTTGCAAATAATGATTAATCCTGATTAATCCACTGAAAATCCTGATTAATTTGATTAAAAATTTGAATCATTTGAAAGCCCTAGTATATATACAAAGAGTTAATTTGCTCAGTTAAATAAGACAACTCATTTTTAAAAAAACATTAAACCATTAAAAAAAAATCTTCCTTTTCATTGTGCATTTCAATTAAGCTGAAACTGCAGTTGTTGATTTTTTATTTGGTTAAAAAATAACAAAAAATGACAGCGAACATGATAACATAATAAAAACATGATTTTTGGGAGAAATAAACTGTGTTATCTGTTTTTGCAAATAATTTTAAAGAACGTGGTTTTGAGCACTGTATGTATGGACTAAATAATACATTTTTTTTATTAAATTAATTTAGATAGTAAATATTATAAAACTGCCCAAAACCTCTTAAATATTATTATTGATAACTAATAAATTAATTATTATTTTCTGAAATATAATATTCAGTAGTTTTTTACACTTATGTTCAAAATTAAAAAAAGTTATATTTTAAAGTTCTTGAACATGAATTTGGTTAAAAAAAAATCAGTAAACACTGCAATATTGTGAAATATTATTAACATTTTAAATAATTGTTTCCTTTTTGGACATATTTAAAAATGTAATTTATTCCCCTGTAAAAAAAAAGCTGCATTTTCAGCTACTTCAGTCCTATTTTGCTGACTTGCTGCCTCTCATGAACCATTTATTATTATTAACACTGTTGAAACAGTGTATGTGGAAATCTTTTGTAACAAATTACTTTACTGTCACTTTTGATCAACTGTATGTGTTCTCGCTGAATAAAGGTATTCATTACCTTCAAACAAGCTTTTAAATTGTACTGTATACATAAACATCGAAGGTTATTGAATTTTAATTAAACACAAGTTTCTTTATTTCCTCTGGAAGACCCATCAAACACAATAAGGGCTGAAGCATTTTGATTTGACCTTATCTTCATCTCTCATGTGTCTTACCCTGCTCAGAAACTTCTAGTGTTAAGTATTTAGCTGGTGAAGAGCTGTGTCTCACACAAGAGTGCGACTAACAAACTATTATGACAACGAGTGGCTAAATTATCCATGGTGTTCTGGGCAGACCTGCCAAGTGCCAGCTGTCAGGTTCCTCTAACAACAATCCCTCGCCAGCACATACAGTGAGAGACTACCAATCACGTACAGAACGGGCTTTTTCCCAAAGACGTCTATTTTTGCTCGTCCCTCCACTGAGCCACAAGCCTATATTTTTACCTCAGGCTACACACGGAGAGGTTGGCACACGCCACGAGGATCTCAAAGTTGTGTAAAGTGGAGCATCTAATAGTTTATTCTAAAAAACGGGCAGGTGGGAGAATCCAGGACTGGTGCGCAGTGATCAAAAGAAAGCGTTGAGTTCATTTTTTTATCAAAGGCCGCTTTCAGATTCCGAACATTTTCCACCATTTTCCATGCGCTGAGAACAGAAATAAAAACGTGAGCGATAAAAACCAAAGTTTGGCACAGCAGGTGTGCAACGTAGATGGATTTTTTTGTAGCAGTGTCCAATTAAAGATGTGCTAGAGTTAAAAGCAAATGTCTGGGTAATATTAGGTTAGCATTGCACACAGCTGCAGAACGGAGCATGGTGGTCTCATGCCAGCGGGATCGATTTATCATATGCGTTTATACGTTCTAACCCATTTATCCTGCGAGTAATACTGTCAAATATGCCACCTGCATAATGTAAAACTGTAGCCTGGTAGCTTTGTTTATGCATACCTGAGCGTAACCATTTTAATTGCACCAGTCATCAAATGTGTCCAGAAATGCTTAGTGAACTCGCTGCTTTGGGGTAATTTGAAATCGCAATGACAGATTTCCACTCTCGACAAGGCAATTTTCAGTTAGATGCATGGGCCTATTTTAACCGTGTATTTCACAACACGGCGCTGACAGATCGAATCTGATTAAATTCTCTCAATATCTGCACCTGTAAGTATGATTTCAGCTGGAATGCTTGACCATTAGTCTGCATCACAGCAGTGGGGAGATTAATGATGTGCTGAAGACAGCTTTAGACTGGCAGACAAAAAAGAACCAGGGTGACTCACCGCATCCTATGGTAAAACTTTTCAAAGCTGTTTACATGCAGAGGTCATAGGTTCCAGCACAACTGGCTGCTCTTATACATATTGGATACGCACACACATGTATTATTATTTTTTATTAATACACATTTTAGATATTCCGTGTTTAGAATTAGATTATTTGTACATATTTTTAAATAAGAAAGAAATGACACTTTTTTCAGTTCATTTTGTACAAAATCTCAATAACAGGCTTTATGGAATATCTTTCATTGTATGACAACTTTACCAATTAAACATTTATATATATATATATTCCATTAAAATTAGGGTGAACCGAGAGATTATTATTATTATTGTATTAATGGTTTTTAGTGCTGTCAAACTTTTAATTTTATCCAAAAACCTTTTGTTTACATAATGTGTGTGTACTGTATATGTGTATATAAATGTAAACACACGACTCTCTTTCTATATTTTCTTTATTTCAAGTTGTTTTTAAGACATAATAAAAAAAGCTGTTTATTTTTAAATATATTTATATGCACATTATAGAATATAAATATATACATGTAAATATTTTTTAAATATACACTGTGTATGTATTTATATATACATAACAAATATACACACGTTATGTAAATACAAACTTTTATTTTGGATGGGATAAATGACTAACAGCAGTAATATTTTTCAAATCACTTTTAATTTGTACAGAAATTCATTTGTGTGTGTATACAAATACATACACAAATATCTTATTGAGTTATTTAAATGAAATTATTTTTAAATCTTTTTATCAAAAAATAAAATAAAATTAAAAAATTTTGATTCCAATATAAAAGTTTTTTTTATGAATATTTTCATTTTGCCAAAAATGGTGTATGTGTGTGTGTGTGTATATATATATATATATATATATATATATACACACACACACACACGGATATTTTTTTACATTTTATTAATATGTTAATTTTGCAAAACAAAAGTGTAGCAGTTTTTATTCTTCATATGTAATATTAATATTCACTTGATGTATTTAATAATTTATAATATATGATCTGATATATTTTATAATTATTTTAATGGAAACAACCATTTTAAACCTCAAAGCCAATACAAAGTCATGATTTCATGAGTTACTGAACAGAAATGCGAAATAATCGTATTCATTAGGGCAGCTGCGCAAGGGCAACTTCGTTAACTAATTAACCTAGAAACTAAATTCAGCCAGCACTCATATGGGAGAATGACCTCCTTTTAAATCAGTGTCCTCAAGTACCTTTACATGAGAATTATATGGAAAAAATGAAAAGATACTGATCTTTACTCCTGAACTGAGTGACTGTGTGCTGGGCATCCAACAAGCAAGGGCTATAAAATATTGAGCTGCCCACCAAGTTAGCATAAACAAATTTTCAACAATCAACATTTCTGGACATCACAGGCCTGTTTTAAACACTACGGTCAGTTCTACAACTTTAAAGAAAGCATATGTATAGGCCTATACATATTATTACAGCAGCTACTATACATTCATTTGACCTTTTTACCTTGCAGATATAAAAATATAATTTCCCAATCAATTTGTGTAAAAAATGTCTTACAACTTGTCAGAATCAAACGTTTCAACAGTCTGGACTGAGATGCAGTATTCTGTGCAGCATACTACTATTTGTAGTAACGTTAGTTTATGTATTCTACATAATGACATATTTTGAGAGACAGTCTGAGCTCTGTGTACAAATAACACAGCTAGCATTACTACATAAGCAAACGCAAAACATATCGTCGTCTTGTGACGTATTAAGTGTAAAACTGCGACACTAATTCAATTTACATCAGTAAATCCTCGTGTAGTTCAGCGTTTATGGCGACCACGCTGCACTGACAGGTCATGACGTTACTATAAACAAGGACGAACAGTGGGCATGCGATGAACTTCATAACTGTGCAGACAATTATAATAGAAAAGCTGAAGAAACCCCTCAGCAATAACGCGGACTAAACGCCGAGTAACAATGATATCAGACGCATGTCTTAACACTCACCTAATGTACGTCGCTCCGTTTACTACGACACCACGCTCGCTGCTTCCGGGTCCTAAAGCCCTCCCCTTTCATTCATAACATTAGGGTCGACTAGTTTACAGTACGCTATATGTATAAACTATATCTTACATGTAATTGTACAATAGGGATATTTTTGAAAATCTGAATAAAAGAGATGTTAATAAATATCTGTTTTACATGATTAAACTTAAGCATAAATAGAATAGGCTACAATAATAAAATATTCAAAACGTTATATTATGGAATATTCTACATTATAATTAATAATGTAGAATTTAACTATGTGAGATCTGAAAAAAAAGTGAAATATTGTTTAGGATAGAAAAGTACAATACATTATTTCATTCATATTTAAATTTTACAAAATGAGGCTGTGAGGTAGATTTCTGATCAAAAGGTTGTTAGTGTACATGTAATTTTCATAATAAATTTAATTTATTTATTTGAAAAGTTATGTAACAATTCAAATATATTCATAACCACTATATTAATAAATAAATAATATAATCAAAAATATTATACATACAGAGCATAGTTTATAATCGCAAATATAAAAAATGGCATCTACAAAACATGGCATCACTAAAGTAGTATAACAGTACTGTTTTAATACAGTAGATGTACATTTTGGTCCTGTAAAGTTTCCATCAAAATATAAATTATCCATAAACAAAAAAGGGAACTCTGTCAAACAGTTAAAGAAGCTCTGGTAAATGTTTAAGCATGGTAAATGTTGTATATATGTTCATATATATATATACATAACATCACAGTTTACATCAATCAACCTTTATTTGTTTTGATGGTTAATATTCAACATTTACAAATAAAAACTTTAGTTGCAACATTCAAAGCTATGAACTGGTTACATTTTCATATAAACACCTTTTGTACAAAATCTGTAACACAGGCTATATGGAATACTTTCATTCCATCGTATGATATAAAGTACAACTTTACAAGTTCAAAAAATTGAACAGAAAGAGTATAATCCATAAAAAGGAGGGTGAAAGGAGAGAACAGGACAGGAGAAATACAGGCGTGACTAGAGTTGAAGTCCTACGACTTGACCATTGGCAATCTATCGAAATTACAAAACTTGATTGCCGAAAATGAGCAATTCTCATAACATGGCAATATGAGAACATAGCAAAGCCGTTAATAAAATAGATAACAAACAAATCGGTTACGGTGCCCATCTTAAAGTAATTTATAATCATTCATTATAATCGACGTTAGGTCGATTCTTCACACTTCAAATATTTTAGGTTGCCAAAAAATACAGCACTTTAAACTTTGTATTTATCTACAAAAATGCAATAATAGAATAAAATCACAGGGGATATTTTCGCCAAGAACAATTTTTATCAAGTACAGACCCTATCAATTGTCTATACATGATCGATAATGTAAACTGACAGCCGAGATTCACGAAGGCTGCTGTGTGTTTTGAAGTAGCATTTTAACGACTATCAAATACTTATTATTCGATATTTATTAAAAGAATCGCGGGCCTTTAAGCTGGCAGTGAAAAAGCTGTTTGTTACTATTAATTTTACATCAATATGTGGAAATTTTTCTTTCGTAGGAAGGGGTGGAGCAACACACTCACGTGACAATTCGTAAATATTTTACATTTTGGCTAATTGGTATGAATTCGTACAATTTGCTTACACTCAGTTCAGGCGTGGACCTTCATGCTTATTTTTACGAAAAAAAAAATATGTTCAGGCTTGGACCTTCATGCTTACTTTTTACGAAAAACATACAATTTCATAAGATCGCCACTTTGTAATATAGTTACGTTTTCATGTGAGATCAGATTGGTATTTTCTTTGAAACAAATGTCTAAAATCAATTGGGTCGAACACTTGACCACATTGGCTTTGTAAGAAAAAAAAACGAGTTTCACCCAAAAATGAAAATTCTGTCGTTAATTACTCACCCTCGTGTCGTTCCAAGCCCAGAAGACTTTCATTCATCATCATAACACAAATTAAGATATTTTTGATGATATCAGAGAGCCATCTGACCCTCCATAGACAGCAACATGACTGAAATGATCCCAGATCCAGAAACATGGTAAAAACATTGGTAAAAAAGTCCATGTGACATCAGTGGATCAACTTCAGTTTTGCGACACTACGAGAATACTTTTTACTGCACAAATAAAATAAAAATAACATTATATACTCAACCATTCCTCTCCTGTGACTTACGTCTTCTGCCGTTTTAGAGAATATTACTGCAAGCGTATGCTTTCTTCTAGGTGTAAACAGCTGCAGATTACGCACGTGTGTGCTTTCACCTGGATGTAAACAAGGCTGATTACGGCAAATATATTAAAGCTTGCGTATACAGGGCGTTGTTCATGGAGGAAGACGTAAGTCAAACGAGACGAGTAAATTATGTTATTTTTGATTTATTTGTGCAAAAAAGTATTCTCGTATCATCTCAAAAGTGAGGTTGAGCCACTGATTGTCATATGGACCGTTTTATCAATGTTTTCTGGATGTGGGATCACTTCAGTTGTATTGCTGTCTATGGAGCGACAGATGGCTCTCTGATCTCATCAAAAATATCTTAATTTGTGTTCCGAAGATAAAGGTTTTATGGGTTTGAAACGATGTGAGACTGAGTAATTAATAAAAAAAAATTAATTTTGGGTGAACTAACCCTTTAATGTTGTTAGTATGTTTCATTTTTTATGGAAATGCAAAAAAAATTGTTTAGAAGAAAACAAATACTCAAAGATTAAAAAGGTAAAACAATATAAATGAACATCGATTCCACACAGCATTTCCTAAAATGTTTATCGTCTACAACCTAGAGTCCAAATAAGATTCAAAATTGAATTTCTCACTGTAATGCGTAAAGTTGTGTCAGATTTACCAATCAAAGGAGAAAGAAAAACAGATTTGATCTAGCCAGTACTGTTTGGAGGTGACTGCGGCGACACAAGCTGATTTGGGATCAGGCTGCTGGGAAAAGTCATCTCAGAACTAGATGATGTTTGTTTCTATCGTTCTCTGCAAACTACAATGGTTATATTGCTTAGTACTGCTCATGCCCCATGCAGTCTTGATCTACGCCTCTGCACACGGTTTAAGAAGCACATTGTTGAGCACTAGCGGTCACGCTAACTTCAGTTAAGCTTTCCTAACTACTCTCACTGACAAAGAAGTTAATACTGTTTGCATCTTTGGCACAATACTCGGAGACCACACAATTTCATCACATTGGCACATTTAAACGGTCAGGCAGTTTCGGTAGATACGAGGCTACATTAGGAAAAAAAAAACAAACACTAAGAAATATGTAGCACCTTTTAGCCATTCCAGAAAGTACAAAGCGGTTAAAACGGGACGCAGGTCTAGCTGTACGCCTCGGTTTGTGTAAGACCAAAACAAAAAACTGCTGTAGTGTGGAAAGAAAAACTGTACAACACTGATTTTGTACTTCTATCAAAAATACCTTGCTAGCAATATGTTTCAGAGCACTCTAAATGGGATATGGACCTGCCAGATCTTCAGATTTTGCTGTAAATTACATGCCATTTCAAAGCGTACATAATCTCTTCTTGGCTTTTCTAGTACATTTCATTTCTAGCCGTGACTGCATATCAAGAAGGACTGTGCCGAGATGAAAAACAATGCTGAGCTGCGCTTCAGACTATGTCTAAAGAGCCCATCCAGTAAGTAGTCACTAAACCATCCAATATGCAGCTTTAAAATGAAATTAAGATGATCTACTTAATATCAACGAACAGAAAAAGGAAAACATTCATCATGGGAGCATTCTGTGTCACTTTCAGTTCTAAATGCTAAACTAATCAAAACGTATGAAGGACTGAAAGTGGCATATGATGGTGAATAAATCTTTTGTCAATTATTAAAAAAAATAAAAAATTATAAAATGTGTATGTCGATAAATATATAGTTCAAAGTCCAATAAATGTATTAAAAATTATTATATTACATACATTTATAAATTAATTTAATAACTACATACAATAATAAACTAATTAATAAAATGTGTCAGTATTAGTTCTGTAAAATGATGAATTGCTTTCAAAATAAAAGCTTTTGTTTACATAATGTGTATGTGTACTGTATCTATAAATAAACACAAATGCATGTATATATTTAAGAAAAATTTTACATTTATATATATATATATATATAATATATATATATAAATATGATGCATGTGTGTTTATATATAATTAATAATATATACACAGTACACACACATATATTATGTAAACAAAAACATTTATTTTGGATGCAATTAATCACGATGAATCATTTTGACAGCACTAGTACAGTATATATATAATTTTTAAAATATTGTTTTGTAATGGATTATGACAAATGTATTAACATTTATTTATTTACTTGACATTTTTGACGATTTTAGTTATTTATATACAGAACAAATTAAGCACGAAATGTTAATAAATTACTTTTAAATTAAATTTTTGCATTTTTGCTTTTGTCTTTGACATATTATGATTTATTTATTGACATATACTACTAATTTAGAAAGATTAGTAAGATTTGATTGATTTACTTATATGCCACTCCCAGTCCTCCACAAAAATGCACCTCCTTGCACGTTGCCAATTATGATACATAACCTACAGTTATTTTACAGCTGGCTGCAAAAAATGCAACGTAGTCCAAGTTACTGCTGCGTCACTACAGCTGAGAGACCTTCCTGGGAGTGGGCCGGTGCCGGGGCTCTGAATTAATGCGCTGCACGCGGTTCAGCTGGGGTTTGCCACTCAGGCTGGGGTTATCGGTACTGGGCGGCACTGACAGACTGTGAGGCAGCGGCGTCGCTCGTCGGGGATTGTTCCGCTCGTAGACGCTGTAGGGAGGAGGAGTCTTGCTGCCCCGCCGAATGGGTACGTCTGAGGGGACGGCGGGGGGTAGAGGAGGGTCAGGCAGCGGGAGGTCGATCCCGCACGTTTCAGAGACGCTGCAGCGGCTGAGGGACGAGATCCCGCTGCTGTAGCTCCCGGAGCGGGCAGGGGAGTGAGACGCCAGGCTACCCATCGGCAAGCCATCTGTCGGGGAGGGCGTCAGGGGCGGGACCATTGACTGCAGAGCAAAGCTTCATTAGATATAAACCAACTTATACGCAACTATTAACACAGAGTCATTTAAACCAGTCACCTTCTGAGGGGAACGGGCGGATGGCATGGGAGACAGTGACCTCACGTTCTTGCACAGAGATCCTGTTCAACACACACAGGAACAAAAGGACCTGTCATTGAGCTGTACATAAGCGACTGAGGAGTAACGGCTGTTATCTGACAGTACCTGTCTCAGGTGTGGGTAGATTGGGTTCACAGCGTGGTAATGCTGAATCCACTGGTATCTGGAACGGTATCATCCTCTGAAAAACAAGATAGAAATAACATTTAATCTGCTCCTCCTGCTATACTAAACACTGCGAGATATCAGCTGACTTTTTTGTTAATTATTATCACAGATTCATCAGTGCACATAACTTTAAAGAATTTTTATTTACATTTATTTCTATATTTATTTATTTTATTTATGGAGAATTTATTATTGTGTTTTTTTAAATACTCAATATTTATATTTTCATTATTAAATATTCCTTTTATATTCATTAACTTTTTTGATCCACTTTAAATGTTGATTATTAGTAATTTATATCAAGTTATTAATATCAATAACTTAATTATTAGTAAGTTATTATTTTAAAAAATATATATTTTCAGTATTTATTTCTGCTGGTGTAATACGAGGATAATTTAAAACATTATATTTAATAATATTTATAAAATATGTTTATTTACCACCATACCTAATGTTTGAGGGAAGCGTTTTTTTTTGTAAAGAAATTACTATTATTCAGTAATAATAGTAACTATGTGTTAAATTGATCAGAAGTGAGAAAGATTTCAAAATAAATGCTATTCTTTAGAATTTTCTATTCATCAAAGAATCCTGATAAAATAATGTAGAAAATTTTCCACAAAAATATTAAGCAGCATCTATTTTCAATGTTGATAATAATAAGAAATGATGCAGCAAATCAGTACATTATAATAATTTCTGAAGGATCATGTGACACTGCAGACTGGAGCATTGATGCTTTGCCATCACAGACAGTGGAAAAAAATATCATTTAAAATATTTTCAAACAGAAAATTTATAATTTTTCATAATGTCACTGTTTTTCTGAATTTTTGATCAAATAAAAGCTGCTTTGGTAAGTATACGAGACTTCTGTCATTAACATAAAAAAAATGCTTAACCACCACAAACTTTGAAAAGTGGTGTACATGAACACATTTATAAAAAAATACATGAAAAAAGTTTCTAAACAATACAGTATACGAGATGTTGCTAGGTGGTTATTATTCTGGGATATTATTTACTTCTCAAACTTGAAAAAATATATATATTATGGTCTCTAGATGTGACTTGGGACCCTCCATTCTATGTATGTTTATAGAATTTTGAAATATAATAATCAATTCCTGGTGGATAAAAATAAGGCCCCACCCTACTATTCTGGCATGTACTTGTAGTAGAGTGGTGCTCTGACCTGTGTGGGGTCCAGTGGGCTGGGGAACATGCCGCTGCAGAGTCTGTCGCGTGGAGAGAGGCAGGTGTTGTCTCTGGAGTGCTTGTGCTTGTCAGACGGCAGTGGAGAAGCTAATGAGCAGGAATAAAGGCATGTAGTGAAAGTTGAAAAGATAGGAAATAACAGAGGATATGAGGCAATGCTGCAAAATGATACCAATTATGTTGCAGGCCGTTGTAAGTACTGCTTGCTTTCAAGAGCCAGGTTTCTTATAGTCTATTGAATTCACTCACCTCTGTTGCTGGAGGGCGCAGAGCTGTTCACATTGTGCGAGCCAGAGTGATTTGAGCTCAGACTTGAGGTAGACGGACTGGGCTACAAATACACAACAGATAAGATTTGTAAATTTGTATGAAGTAAATAAGCTATGAAACATAAAAAAATAACCATACAAATTATCATGATATAAATAAAAAGTGTTAATAGTATACATAATTCTAATATATAATTGTGAACAAATTCATATTTAACTATACAATTTATTTTTTTAATCATTTTAATTTTTTTTCTACTAATTTATTCAAATATATATTCCAAATAAAACGTAATGTTGTCCCACCACATAAACATGATGATGTTTATGTGTTCATTCATTTTTTTTATTGTGTGAAATTACGCACGCTTTCAAGAAAACAAAAACAACTTTTAAAAGTTACAATATATACACTGTATAAATTATCATTAAAAAGTTAATTTATTATATATGTAATTAATTTATTACACACTGTACATATATGAATATGTAATCTGAAAACTGTTTGATGTCATGAATTATATTATTATATATATTATATATAAAGAATACGTTTTGCACTTTTAAACGAAGATGACAGGTACAGAATTGAACACACTAATTGTTCCTAAATAAAATGCATTAATTCAATTAATGGAATGGGTCTTTAAACCTCACAGTTAATAAAGTTAGTAACTTCCTAACACTAAGACTATAATTTCTCACTTGCATGTTGAAGACCTCATCCGAGCTCTCTGATTGGCCGGTGATGTTGCTCACTTCGTTTGAGGCCTGTGATGACAGTGAAGATGAGGAATATCTGTTGACAGCTGGATAGCTGAGAGGACTGAAAGGGAATTGAAAGACAGGATAAATTTAGCAAACGTGTGGGTGGCAATCTGTCAAACCTGATCCAAAACATGAGCATCTCTAAATAGCACCTGCATGGCAGAGATTTCAATATATTTCAACTTTTTATACTACAAAACTTTTTCTTTTTTATCTCTGAGCTTAAAGCACTGCAGCTTATATTTCAAGAACGCACACAATAAACATTTTAACGTGGCGTTAAGATGACAAACCTGCGTCTCGCCACGATTCGGCCTCCCTCTGGGCTAATGGCGTTGGGAACGGGGGTCCTGCAGGTGCGCGGGCTGCCATTTGCAAAATGCAGAGGACTAACTCGCATGTAAGCGGGAAACTCCTGTGGCTGAACAAAAAATGATAACCGTTATAGAAAGTGTTTTATTAATTAACACAGTTTATAAAGGTCACTTACGTAGCCTTTAAACAGGTTTCTCAAACATTTATATGCTAGTGGTCAGACAAACTCAGTGGCCCCGCCCCAAACACACATCATTGGTTGAGTCAGTGTTGCTACGGCCAACTGGTCAGGATTTCTGTTTAGCTGTCAATGTTTATATATATTTTTCATGCAAATGTAGCGCTTTACTTTATAAGGTTTTTATTAAGCCATGTGGAGCAATTTTTATGATGGATGGATGTCCTTTATTGGACTTCAAATTCTTGGCCACTATTTACTGCCATTATAAAGCTTAGAAGAGCTTATATATCTCCAAATGTATTTGTCTGAAAGTAGAAAGTAATATACAGTATACCGAGGATGCCTTGAGAGTAAATCATAAATTTTGGAGTTTCATATTAAATTGGGATATGCATTTTAACGTCTAAAAATGTACACATTTCCACTATAAGACCAGTGAATATTTATGTATGTGTGTAAAAGTAAACATACTTGAATCCCCAGACTGGAGCGCATCACATGAAACTGGTCGACAAGCTTTTTATGTAACGGCCTCATATCCTGTGGGACGAACTTCTCGTGCACGGCTAAACCAAATTCCAGAATATGCGCCTGAGAGAAAAAGTCAGAGAGAAAATTGTATTATACTTAAAAAACTAACTAAATATTTATATAAACAGCATAAAAGAGGAAAAATGCCTAGAAATGTACTTTTTGTATAAATGTTGGCTTTATTTTGTTTTAAGACATTTTTAGATTTAATAGCTTTAAAATAGTGCTGTCATATGATAAATCATCCAAAATAAAAGTTTTTGTTTACATAATATATGTATGTGTACTGTGCATATTTAAATACACACATATACAGTATATATTTTGTAAAAATTTATATGCACATAGATTTATATATTTATATTCTTATATTTTATATAACTATATTTAACAGATAAACAAAACATATTTTCCTAAATATACATGTAAGTGTAACTATACAGCACACACTCATACATTATGATTAATCACATTTTTAAGTTTCAATATTTTTCAATGTAAGTTTTTTAACAAATAATATAATGAATTGTTAATACTTATAATTAATAATTTATTATATTTTATAGCGATTTTATCACATGTACTAAAGTCATTATGTAAATAGCATTTTTTAAATATATTTTAAATATATATGATATTTAAAAATATATATTTTAAATAAACACGGGTGTCACATCACTGACCCAGATAATTATTATTTTTCTACCTGTTCAAACATCAGTTCCCTAAGACGAGTAATTTTCTCTCCGTCCTCTGGATGATTTGCGATGTAATCTTTTGCAAAGAATGCCTGCGTGAAAAAGTACATAAAGAGACGCATGAATCATTTGTATTCCGTGTACTTTTTTAAGAAAAGAAGAGTAAATAAATCCAGTGTGAAATCCAGTGCATGTCTCACAAGCATTTCAAAGCTGTAACCTAACCTAACTACTCATTTCTCAGAAACTATGATGCAACATCACACAGACGCTTGGGGAACATTTCCACAACTCTCATCATGCTAATTGTCATAAATAAGTCATATTTTGATCATAGCTTTCATAGCCCAGTGACTAGACCTGGAGCCCAGCGCTCTGTGGTAAACTCATCATCTGTGCAAAGAGGTGCATGCTGGGATTCGGGAGGACCCCTGCCGTTAGCTCTTCCCTTTTAATAGAGTTAGCTGAAGCTCACGCTCACAAAAGGACAGTGCTCAACATGCTGTTGCTTGGCAACTGCCAGAGATACGCGCAGCAAACGATTCTATGAAGGGTGAGGATGTGGGCTAGTCATTAAACATCCAGCGAATGCTATTTGGGGGTTTCGCTGAAAACAACAGCTAGAAACCGGTCTTTCATCTCGCTAAAAGGATGAAGGTGAAACTAGAGTTAGACCAATAAATCACTTCACAGACAATTTATGTTGTCAAGGCTACGAGACATCAAGACAAGTCAAAACATTTCGATCACAACAGTTCAAAGCTTTTAAGATTTTGACTCTGATTGAAGTGATTGAACACAAAATAACATCTTTCATTTATGTTCAATTAATATTGGGGAGTAAATAACAGCAACAGCGCCAATAATTTTAACTAATCATTTACTAAAAGTATAATTTCAAATAAATAAATAAATCACAGATTTCCAATTTGACTGAAATTATATACTGGCATATTGTTATATAATAACTTTGCTTAATAATAATAAATACATCGTAAATATAATATTTAGATTTATTTTTTTTCTGATATACATGAATAGATAAATACTGCACTAAATAAAAAAATACTTTTTGTTTGCGACTCAAAACCAAGATCATGATTCATGAGACAACAATGAAGTCAAGTTTGGATCAAAAGAGTTTAAAGGTTTGTAATTTTCTATATTTATTTTGTCATCATGAAAAAAGTTGTCTCACTGCTACTAACCTGGATAAACCAGTTGCCTGAAACACTGACTTTCTTTAAAATGACTTGAAATAAAAATAAGATTTCCTACATTTTACATTAATTATACTCGTACTACTACACAATAATTGTACAAAATAATGCTTATAATAGTTATAAAAATAATCAAATATTTACTTAAATGCTCATGAGTATATTTCTTTGGTAGCACCGCTGTAGTTGAAATTCTGTATGTTGAAAATCTAGCTTGTTAAACTACAAACTGCTTGAATATACAAGCCTCGAGTCTACAGTATGTGAATACCATTGGTCTTTCATCAGCTTTGCACATTTCTGATCCAAGTTTTAGGGCAGTGAAATAACAAGCAACCCAAAGTCCACCTCTAATCTACCAAAAGCAGATTGAGCCTGCTTTCCATCCAGTCCTGTACCTCTTGGTATCGAGCCAATCCTCCATTGACAGCGGCATCGATGACTCCGTTTAGGCACATGGTGAGAGGGTTGATGTTGAGCATCTGCCTCATCTGACACTGGGCGATCAGAGTCCTCAACTGCAGCGTCTTATTTTCAATCACCTCGCTGGCGTTCTCCAAGGGACTCATCTCCACCTGTATTTTAGGCACACAGAGGTTATGATGTCTCCGTTTATGTGATTGTTTTCATGTGGGTGCGAAGTTACTTTAAATTCATGCTTGTCTTGTACAAAAGCGTCATTACTCTGCGTGATTTATCAAAAGCTGTAGCCTACAAGTGTCTTGTCAAAATGAGGATTTTTCTGTTCTTTTTTTTTTTTTAAGTTATGACTCACCAGTTCCCTTTTCTCAACTTCAAACCAGCGAGAAATACCAGGTAGACTCTGAGCAAGGGTCAGTGTTGTCCGCTCAACCCACAGGCTCTACAACACAACACAAACAACATGAACATCACAAAACTGATATTAAAAAATGAAATCATTTCATCATCTTGGTGCCCAAGACTTTAGCAACATCAAAAAATGAAAAGACTTGCACAGAGAGAGTGCGAGATTTAGAAACAGAGATAGATAGATAGATAGATAGATAGATAGATAGATAGATAGATAGATAGATAGATAGATAGATAGATAGA
>JAUCMT010000059.1:10412345-10428214 GCA_032357475.1 Enteromius thamalakanensis
GTCACTCCCCCTTTGAAGCAGTCTCCGCCTTGTCTCCACACTCTACCCCCACCCCTTACCCCCAGTGAACAACGCCCATTTTCAGAAAGTTTTTCAAACCAGAGGTGTGAAAAAGCACTCCTGAAACAGGGGGGTGTTGTGACCCTTTAATGTTGGAACAATGCTTTATAAAGGATAAACTAAATGTGTACTACTGCTTAACTAATGATTCATAGTGTGCAGTTATTATAAAGTGTTACCGTTTTTATTTTAATTTTTTTAAGTATCGATTCAGGCACCGGAACAGTTTTAAAAGTATTGATTTGGCACCGGTATCGAAAAAACCCTAAACAAAGGAGTCTGACTAGAGTTCGATAAGAGTTCATAAAAAACATTTCTAAATAAAAGAAAAACTCTGAAATTACTAAAATGGACAAAGAAAAGAAGTAGTCTGACTAGATCAGATAGTAATAAAAAAAAATTCTAAAATGACCAAAAAGTTGTTTTTCTTATTGATGTTTTAATTATGTTGTCACTCCTCTCTGTCCGGAGCACACATAATATACAGAATAACATGCTTTGGATATATCTGTTAAATTGTTCAGAATTTTGGCGGGTAAAAAATAAGCTTGGTCAGTAGATTTTTTAATCCAGCGGCCAACTTGGTGCAATTTTGTCAAAAAATATTTTTTGGGATAACGATTTTTTGACCATATTGTGTTATTGTATGGCTATGCCATAGACAGTTGACTCCCAAAGCTTTCGATCATTTTCATATTCTGTGCTGTGGGCAGTCATTTTTCAATACGTCTAAGTTGACTTTTACCTTTTATGGCTATTTATACCCATATGAAGACATTTTTCCAAAAATTCACTATTTTATGAATCAAATTCTTACATTTAGTCAGTGAATTAGAATAATAAAATATGTGGGCTGTTCCAAACAAATGAAGTCAGTATCAATAAAACTCTTTGCAATGCAGAAGAAACACAGAAGCTGTATCTAAAGTGGCATTCAGATGCATTGTTTAGCGCAGAACATGATGCATTTATCCTGCAGTTGCAAATACATAAATAATGTTTTGATTTATTAAACAGAAAATGTTAATTACTGTTCTTTAAAAATCATCTGAATAATAATAAAAAGAAATGTGAAATTAAAACAGCCAGTAGGAAGCAGCATGTCAATGTTAATAAAGGAGTCATTGCGACTGAACTGAATCACTTAAACTGTTAACCAAACACCATCATGTTTCTCAGAGACAGACGTTATGGCTGTGTTTGGAATCATTTTTGTTGTTGCAAAATATCGCACTAGTGGGGATGTTTTGAATGTTTTTTGCTAAATACTCAATAATGTCAAATCACGCATCGTTAAAACAACAAGTACGATATTATATTTGTATGAAATTTAATAAAAATAACTTTCGTTATTCAATGCAAATGGCTTCCTTAAACATTTATTTCGACTCTTGGAAGGTTTTAGTGTGCTGCATTGAATTTTGGGATGGTCCTTCCTGTTTAGGACACATGCAGTGCTGCCTTAGGATTCGGCCAAAATTAGGTATCCTAGATGGCTGCATAACGTTGCTGCCAACCTTTTGAAACAGCTTTCATCCCATTATGCCTTAAAATGCTCGCTAGGTTTGGGAACAGAGCTTGTGTGTGAACTAGAAGTCTCATTTAATTCCCACCAACGCCTGACAGATCTAGCAGCTGACTAGGCCTTTTCTAGCTTCATCTGTCAATCTTATCTCTTTCTCGGAGTGGCAGCGTGCCTGTTGACCAGGGCACAGTAGGCGCCCAGTGAGCCCAAGAGCCTCATTTGTATGCCGAAAGTGCTGGCATCATAAATCCGAGCACATGAACGGGATGCGCTGATCCCAGACTACATCGCTAAATAGTTTGACCGAGAACGGTTTTTGAGCTGGTGGTAAGTGAAGCGGTGGATGTTTCAATTTGGTTAAATTCTTCACCGTTCGGAAGAGATGTGACACGGTGCTGATGTGCATGTATCTGGAGCGCATAACAAGAAAAGTATTAAGTGCTGGTGACATTAGCTTTCACTTTACTTAATAAATGTTCATGCACATTATGGCATAATTCTAAACCAATATGGACTTGTCAAACTGTCTTTTCCCAGCTGTTCCCTGCATGGTGGTTTTCATCACGAGCCGATCAACGTCCAAATTCAGCAGGGATGCAGAGATGACATTCAGAATGACGTGGTTTTAAAGGAACATTCACCGAAGAACTTGAATTCTTATGTTCTTTGGAAGAATGTGTGAACTGTTTTCATTCAGTACAAATGGAAGTCGTTGGTGTCTGAAACAACACTGGATTTTATTGACTTTCAAACATTCTTGTTTTTGTTAAGAAGAAGAAATCTACAGATGAGTCATCAATGGTGAATGGAATGAGAATCCAAACAGCTGATAAAGCATGCCAATAATCCACAAGCAGTCCACTAGACACAATTAAAGTCTTGTCAAGAGTAGAGCTGTGTGTGTTTGCGCTAAACAAATCCATCATTTAACCAAAATACCTTTACATAATCTATAATGCTTCCTGCAGTAAAAACGTCCATCTCCTGTTGTCATCTCACATCAAAATCTACTGACGGATTTGTTTAGAACTGTTTTGATTTGTTTTTACTTGCAATCAGTGCTTGATCTGTGCACTTGTCTCTCCTGATTCAGACGTGATGACTTTGACTGGAGAAATGGACTCATATTTCATCTGGAAGCAACGGTTTGATGTTAAAACATGCAGCTTTTCACTTGACAAAACATCAGTTGATGGACTGGATTCGTGTCATCTACTTGTGGATTATTGTTTTTATCTGCTGCATGGACTCTCTTCTGATGGCACCAATTCACTGCAGAGGATCCACTGGGGAGCCAGGGGCAAACAAACTCATCTACTGTATATCTTGCATGGCCTAGGGGTGAAATTTAGCTTTTAGCATTAAGTTACATTTTGGGGGGGAAATAATCCTTTAATTCAGAAAACTTGTACTGCACACTGTATGGACTTCATTCATGATACTTTTATGGCACTTTTGGGCAAGTTTAAGCATGCCATTCCCTATTTACTCTAGTTGCAGGGACAAAAAATACCTTAAACTAGTCTCCCTTTGAATCCCACAACAGAGTCATGCAGGTGAGTATATAATGACAAAATGTTCATTTTTAGCAATCTGCTTTTAGCCCCATTAATAGCCCCATTTCCTTCCATCAGCTTTAGTTGAAGAGGAAAAGCCAGGTGTGGGAAGATGATCAACAGACTTGAAACAACAGACTTTCTTGTTTGAAATGGCATTGCATTTAATGATACATTTACTGTAAATAGCAGATGGTTCATTAAGCTGAATTTGCAACCAAAAGGGCTGAGAGGCCAAGATTACAGTGCACGCCTGTGTGTAAATGTGTATGCATGCATTTATGTGTGTGTATGTGCGCCATCCTGGCTGGACTCCATCCATATTTTATGACCGATAAAGGTTTTGGTAGCTGTGTACACTTTCCAAAGAGCAGAACTGTAATATTCAGCCATTTTGCCATATTCCTCTGCAATGTGCTGCAGATGTGGTTTGTGGCTGACATTCTTAAGAAAATATATTTTCCATAATATCATTCTGCAGTTTGAGAAAAGAAAAACACAGGCTTTGTTTGTTGTCCCCCCTTCCCTGCCAACTCAAACTACCTTTCTTCTTTGCTCTGACCTTCTCTTCTTCTAAGTGAAGAAATGACCAAATGTCATGCTGTTTATTTGAGTAAAGCTGTAGTGAACAAGATCACAGGAGACCTAAAGCCCATGTGAACTCCGATGTACTGCTGGACTCCTCAAACCCGCTCAACTGACTTTATGTCCATCTCTGCCCGTCAGCCAATAAGAGAGGAGCAGATTTCAGACTGCTCATCTGCCAAAAAATCATCCCTCAAACTGTCAGCTGCTGTCACAACAAACTTACAAAAAACTAACAAATACAAATATTATCACTGAGGTTATCATTTCCCCCTGCAAACTTGATGGCATTGCATTCAAGCATTATTTTAAACAATATAGTGAATAATTAATCCGTTATCAGTACGTACATGAAGGGTCTGTGTGTGTGTAAAAACAGAGAAAAAGACATGTCATGGAATGATAGATAGATAGATAGATAGATAGATAGAAATGTACAAATGTAAACATTTATTATGTAAACAAAAACATTTATATAAATAAATAAAAACAAATAATATATACGTTATTGTTTGCTGTTGATGTAATAAGAGATAGAACAGATAATAAACATGCTATGTCTATGTCGTTTTTTTTTTGCTTCGGTTTTAGACGTAAAATCATTTGCTCACTAAATGCATTAGAGCGTCTATAGAAATGTACACAAAAGATCAGCCTTTACTGCGGCTATTTCTTCTTATTTCTACAAATAAGGGCTATTCAAGATGACCATTCAAATTAATGAAAGAAAACAACATAAATAATTCCAATCGGATAATTAAATAATGAAAAAATAATAAAGCACACTCGATATTCATTTTTCTGTCACTTGCCTTCAAGGTTTTAAATCAGCAGAAAATGATGTGCCATTTCATCTGCCGTCAGATTGTAGATGTCACGGCTCATTATCGCACCTGCAGCGATCTAACTTGCGTTTTTATTAACGATGCGGCAATATAATGTAAATATATTACTTACCAACGCCATATTTTTCATGTTCAGTCGGTATCCACATTTTTTCCGCGTCAAGTAAAAGAAAGTGTGCTATAAAACAGGGCAATTACGGCGGATACTATCCATATTGTTGTTACACAGGGTTGCACTGTATTGTTCTGAGGGCAGAGCCACAGCAGCATCCCACATACACCTCACTTCTCAGCCCTGAAGAAAAACACCAGTGCCTCATGGGAGATGTAGGAAATGAATGGGAAAGATCGGATGGAGAACTACAACACCCAGTAACCGCGTGCACTGCGGCGGTTCAAGTTTGATTGGTCACTGCGTCATTCGCCAGGTCACGTGATTTTGAGAAATAAAAAAAAAAAACATGGCCGCTCAGATGTACAACACTAGTTTGACAGGTTGATTTACGGAATTATTAATATTTTCGGATATTTATATTAAATTGCTTTATTTGCGTCTACATCTTATTTTAAAACATCTAGCAAGTTATATGTTTATTTTTCTGAATGTGACCGTGAACTACGGGAACTAGCTATTGCAAAGTTAAAGCTATGGCTAGTTATAACAGTAAGTATGCTAAAAAAATTATTACAGTAATGCAAGTTTATGGACTCTAATGGTTAAATTTGTTTAAACGTGTCTCTCAGCTCTTCAAAGCTGGTTTTCAGCTGATCTACTTGGTCTTATAGTTGAAAAGAAGCCAAACGCTTAAAAACCAGCAGACTATACAATTTGTTTTTATGTGGAGTGGGTGGTTAAAGTATAAAGTTTGTTGATATGGATCTTTTAATGGATGATAAGCGACCCTTTAATCTATCACTGCAAAAGCGTTTGGAAAAGGCAAAACAACTCATAAAGTGAACTTAGGAGCACAAATGTATCAGATTTTTAGAGAATAAGCTGTTTATATGAGTCACACCGTCATTTTGTGTGAATGTTGCACATCTTGAAAGGTCGTGGGATGTATGAGACAAGGGTTTCTCACTAGCTCGAGACTGAATTAATGACCCAGAATAGATTTACACAAAGATCATATTTTATTAAATGTATGAATATTGTGTTTTCTCTCATTGCTAGCTAAGCAGGATTGTATTCTTGAGCCGCTTTGTTTCCCTGAGGACCTGTGTGGTAGCGCTTCCCTCACCTCCTCCAGCGATGGCCGTCCAGTGTCCTGTGCGCTCTGTTCAGACTCTTTTCCTGCTTCCGAAAAAGAGCAGCTTCTCAAGCACATGGTGTTGGATCACAAACTGGTTATCGCTGATGTCAAACTCATCGCTGACTTTCCACCGTGAGAATTCATCAGATCTGTAACCTACATATGTTAGCAGTCATTGAGTTATTCATTGAGCACAATACAAATAATACAAAATGATGTTGCAGGTACATGTTATACTGGAAGAAACGGTTTTCAGAACAGCCCATCACAGACTTCTGTAGTGTTATCAAGACCAACTCTGAAGGTCCTGTAGGTAAGACATGGTAACACTTTATTTTAAGGTGTCCTTGTTACACATATTATTTGCTCTTACTATTATAATAGCAAATAATTATGCACAATTACATGTAAGTGACCCTAATCCTAACCCTAACCATACATGTACAAGTATATTCAGTTAATTAATAATGATATTACTCAGTACTTAAATATACTGTATAATAACACTAAAACAAGGACACCGTAAAATATCTGATCAATCTTGTATTTACATTTTATATAGTTAGTTAATACAGTACTATGCTAAAAATATTTTTTAAATATTTTTTAAAAGCAATTCTTTTGTTGTAAACTAAATATATGTTCATCTGATGTAAAACCACCTCTCATTATCCACCTCTTAAAATAGTTATTTTTGGTGTCTTACTGTAATCAGCATTTAAAATTATATTTTCAAAATATAATTCACAGATTTAAATTATTATACTGTTTAGTTGACTAATTTTAATGCACAAAGCATTATATTTAACATATACTGTAGATTATATGAATAATATATAAGAATATCAAAATGTGTTTATTAATATTTAACACTAAACATATTTATTATTGTCCCATATTTTAACCTTCCCCACATTCCCATTTTTTCAAACAAATTGTTTAATTTAGAACAAAAATGCAACTCTTACAAACCTTAAAAATCTGTTGTTGTATTTTTATTTTATTATTTTATTAATTAATTTTTAATTTATTTTTAGGTTACCAAAGCAGACTTTTTTCGTTTGTATGTGCATGAAAATTCATTTGCATTCCAAACATTCCAACATTCCATTCCAACATTCTAAAAGTGGAAACCTTCTATAAAATGAATAGAAAATAAGAAATGAAGTGCTTGCTATGACCTGGTCTAAAAGTTGCGTATTGGTGATGATCTGCTATTAGTTTCTAGATTCTGGGTCACAGTTTATTAACTGAATCTATAATGTTTATTGAAATTAAGCTAAATTTTAAAGATCATAAAAGATTAAAAAAAAAAAAAAAACTGTTTGAAAAATATTGCCTTACTCACTGAAATACAAAAAGTAAAACAGATATACAAATAATCTGAATGTGCTAAATGGAAATATGTAAAATAAAATAAAATCTAATTCATAATATTTATAAATACTGTAATAGCATGTAAATAGCTGTTTCTCAAACGGAAAGACGTCCCATTTGTCGGCTGCATATGTCATAAAGTATATGTTATAAATTTGACCATTATTCTTAATTAAGTGTAAATTGTTGTATTAATCTTATGATAAATGTAATGCTCAGTTAAAGGAAATAAACCATGGTTGATGACATATGCGTCCTCCGGAGGAAGCAGCCTTCAGTTTGAGAAACGGACAAAATCTATGAAGGCTTGTTCAGACTGTGTCGTTTTTTTTAGGCTCTAATTACCAAAAAGCTGCTTTGTGTCATTTCAGAACAACAAGAGCACTACTTTCTATTGTGTGATGCTCTGCCAGAGGACAGGATCCTTAGGGAGCAGCTACAACAGAGACGACTGGTGAGTGTCTATAAAAAGACCAGGACCTGCGACTGTCAGGTTAGGAGAACTGCTCTGGGATCAGCCCCCATCCTGTGTGATACTCGGTTAAAAGTATTCAAAACTGATTCAACAGTAGCACAAACTACAATCAAAGTAATATGAGGAAAACCATGATAAAAGACGTCATACTTTTTAAAAATAGTGTTTTCTCTGTTTAACCAAAATTGTCAATTAAAATAATTAACAATATTATTATTGTTATTGTTGTTGTTTTAAAACAAGGAATTTTTTGTCCTAAATTAAAAATATTAAAATAATAAGAATGTAATGGCAGTAGTATGTAATTTTTGGTTAATAATTATTGATAATATATAAATATTTAAGGATTTAAGGACCCACAAATCCTATTATCTCAAATGGAGAAGTCATTTTAAAGCTTAAAAATGTTATTGAGAGTTAAAAGTTTTTTTGGTTTTGAATATGTGTATAACTTTGAATATGTAAATGTAAATTATTTTCATTTTTAGAAAACGTTTGGTTTGCAATTGCAAAAATAATACAGCTGAAATGTAAATTGTACAGCTGTAAATATGTCAAATTAAATCCCACAATGGATATTAACACAGTGTCCAATGAGAAGCCAGTACAACACCCCCCCCCCCCAAACACACACACACCAAGATTGTTTTTGCAGAGATATTATGAGTCAACATAATCATCTCACACACATTTCATCTCAGGCAAAAATCTGCGATTGTGGTTACTAGGCAACCAGCGTTCTCAGCACCTCTGCAGTGGGCTCTGCAGTGTGGCGACCAGCTGTTGAACAGTGCAGCTGTGACCTTTCTCAATCATTCGGTGACACGCCGCACGCCGATGCAACTCGAGCTGAGAGGATTAGCACTGTTTATTAAACACAAATCATTCGCAGATTGCGTCTGGGATAATTATTGATGATTATGGCAATCGAACAGCGGGCTTTCAGAAACGCAGATTGCTAAAAACACGCCACACTGAGATTCATACCAATTATAAATATTGTTTATAGACTCACAACAATTACGTAACCATATTTATGATGCGTACTAGGGGAATGTCTTATAATGCTCATAAGTCTTTAATGAAGTTTGATGTGTTTTAATAGGAGGAAGTTCTGGATCAGCAGCAAAAAGAGAGAGATGACAGGACGTTTCATCGCATGTGTATGTTCTGCAATGAGGAGTTCACTGGAAACAGGTGACCCACAACTCTCCATTGCACTAAAAACTCATTTCTAATTCTTAAATCAGTATATTTAACTTGAAATCATATTTTGATGTGAAATTGTTGACACTTGCGTGCATGCGCTCTACAACAGACATCGGCTCTGAATTTTTTATTGTTTGTTATACATTTTTAATAGTAATTATTCTTATATTAGTAGTATAAAATGTTTTATAAATCATATAAAAATATTTTATGGTATTTAATATTATATTAATATTGTGTGAAAATCTATATAATTTGTTAAAAAAAAAAAAAAGGATACAGTTTGTACTAAAAAATATTGATTAATATACTTAATCTACAAATATAACATGTTTTTTTTTAAATATAGAAATATATGTGTATTTATTTATATATACATAATAAATATACACAGTATACCCACATATATTATGTAAACAAAAACCTTTATTTTGGATGCGACTAATTGCGGTGACATCACTAATGTGCGAGGATATATATTCATGAAAACCACTTTTATTCTTCAGCCCTTCACAGTGATGCTTATCTAGTTATAAACCACTATTTATGCTTTATTATATAATTATTTGTAGCAAACAGCACTCATGATGTAGTTGTCTCACTGCAGGTCTTCTCTGCTGAATCACATGGCTAAAGAACACTCTTTCAGCATCGGCCTGCCTGACAACATCGTCTACTGCAACGAGTTCCTCGACACTCTGGAGGGCAAACTGGAGAAGTGAGTGTTTGAGATTTTACCACAACGCTGCATGTAATCCTACACACTCATACATAGGGATGGGATACATACTTAATTGGTACCGGTGCTAAATTATAAAAGACCAAAGTAGCGATAAGCTCTGACGTTAAGGGTTCTGCTGTTGGTACTGCCGAAAAAAATACATTTTCTATTTGTAAAACTTTTATAATTACTTATGCTAGCAGTCTTCCAAAATAACGACATAAACATTAGATAAGTTCTCTCTAAATAAGCATGTTATAATAATGTTAATAATTTAATAAACACACATTTTGGTTACATTAAAAATGGGCATATAAATATTTAGAGTATTTTTTCTGCAGTAGCTTAAATCAATTTACAGCCTTTACAGTAATGCTTTTACAAATCGATGGATAATAATAAAGTGTGCTTATTAAGAAATAAAGCAGAGATAACAGAAAACCTAAAATATAAAGCAGAGCTTACCTAAAAATTAATTTGTAGTGATGAAATGCATGCACTTTATTTAGTGTACATCGCAAGAGGTTCCAAACTTGTAATATTTTAATCCCAAACACAGTTAACTCATTTATCTGAATGTGTTCTAATGACACAAACATTAGCCAATGCTGATAGTTTAGCTGATTTGTTGATTTGTTTTTGGTTAAAACTAGTCCTCTTGCAGCCTACATGCATGCCCCGACTGTAACCACTGTCCATTCTTTTACAGGAAAATTGTTGTTTATTTATTTGTTTTGTAACATTTGTTTTGTTTGTGTAATATTTGCTCAAACATTGGTATGTTAGGCTACAGATTATTATTATTTTACATTAAAAAAGTAGTTTTTATATCATTATTATTTTTTTAAATATTAAAAACACAACAAAAAGGATGCATAAGAGTACCGTTAAAGTACAAGATTGATAAGTGGTATCGCTAAAAGTAGTAATACCGTTAAAACCTTAACCATACCCATCCCTACTCATAAACAACATATTATATTCAACCATTTAAAAAATGTAAAATGGACATTGAGAAGGTTTGAGCGCCCCCTCTTGGTGCTTGCAGTCATTGCATTAATCCAAAATCACCAAGTAGGGTTAGTGTTTAGGTCAGTAACAAATAAATAGAAGATGCAGGGAATAAAGTTATTTTACACTGAGTTTTTGTATTTGTATATATTAAATTTATAGCTGTTCTACTGATTATTAAATCCACTCACTGAAAATGGCCTTTTATTCCTTTAATTTGTTCATTTATTCTTAATAGATTAAAAAAAAATTCTTATTTATATATATATATACATATATATATATATGCATGTGTACACATAATAAATATACACACTACACTATATATATTATGTAAACAAAAACTTTGATTTTGGATGTGATCATTCACAGTTCATAGTTTGACAGCACTAGTATTTTCCAAGAAAGACTAAAACTATTATGACTGTATTATTATTTATTTTTATATAGCATGCAGTGCCTTTACTGTGAGAAAACATTCAGAGACAAAACCACCTTGAAAGATCACATGAGGAAAAAGCAGCATCGACGAATAAACTCCAGAAACAACGACTACGATCGCTTCTATGTCATCAATTACCTGGTACGACCATGTCTCGGTTTGTATGTTTCTCATGTGAGCAAATAAATATCAACATGAACACGAAATCACTTTGTTATAATGTGACAGGAGTTGGGGAAGACTTGGGAGGAGGTGCAGTCTGAAGATGACAGGGAGCTCCTTGAGGATGAAGATGAGTAAGGCCTGTATATTTTTACTCTGATGATCACGTTTTCAGTTTTCTCCTTCCTGATATTCTGCCCTCTCTGCAGTGATTGGTCAGATTGGCAGGCTCATCCCGTATGTGCCGTGTGTCTGTTTTGTGAGCAGCAAGCAGAAACGATGGAGAAAATTTACACACACATGGAGGTATATGATGATGCTGCTGAACAAGTGTTTTTATATATTTAATAGTCATTTTTGTGCATTTTCTCATCAGTATCATTAATAACATCATTTGTTTTCATCCAGGAAGCTCATGAGTTTGACCTGCACAAATTAAAAACGGACTTAAGTGAGTGCTGCAGAAATGTTTTAGAGGAGCAGTGTTGAGCGCACAGAGGGACGTTCATGTCATGTGTGTTATTTGTCCAGGCCTGAAGTTCTACCAGCAAGTCAAACTGGTGAATTACATCCGGCGAGAGCTTCACCAGTGCCGATGCTACTGCTGTCAGGAGAAGAGCGAAACCAAAGAGGAACTAGTTCAACACCTGGTTAACATGGGTCATGTGATGCAGCTGCCTGAGGTCTCACACTGGGACCAGCCACAGTAAGTATGACACATTCATGATCACCCAATCTAGATAATTACCCTTTTTTTAATTTATTTATTCTTATTATTTATTGTATTTTTGTCACATGACCTTTTTTTGTATTATTCAATCCATCTGAACAATTAAAATTTATTTAATCATTTTTTTATTATTAGTTTTTATTCTACAGAAGAGGAATGTGCCCAAGCAATAATAAAAGTAAACTATATTATTAGAAATTTTTAGTTTTAATACATTTCAAGAAAAAAATCTAAATAAAATGTTGAAAAAGAGCTTGTTAAATTATAAGAAAAAAGACGTCTTAATGAATAAATTGAAATTGAGATTTAAAAAAAAGAAAAGTCAGTACATTTTGAGAAAAGTCATTACATTAGATTACACTTGTTAATAATATAATAATAATTTCTAAATAGTTAATTGTTAATTAATGTATTCATTGGGTAGGTTTAGTACAGTAAATATTCATTTGTGGATTGAAGATTCTTTTTAACTGATTGTTGTGGCACAGAGTTTATCTGTCTTTAAACTTGTTTAAATAATGCGTTTCTCAACATTTTATTAAGACTTTTTTTGTCAAAAATGAACACTTTTTCTCTAAATTTAATGACTGTTTTTTTTTCTCTAATATAATGAGCTTATTCTTAAAATTTTTATTCAAACTTTCTTTCTCGAAACAACTTTAATTTTTTTTTTTCTCGGATTATCCTTTTATCTTTGCATTACTTTTTTGTATTATTCAAATGATTTTCCATCTGGATTAAAGATTCATCAATTAAAAAGTAATTTCATATTATTTATTTTTATTATTTATTGAATTATATTATTTATTTTTTTATTATTTTATTATTAATTTTTTTCATTATGTTAAGTATTGGACCCAGTAGACTGCAGAATTGAAATGAGCCAATAGACATGGCAGTTTTTTTATATATAGCACTGACCCTTATACTGTAAAAAAAATTTTTTAATGAAATATTATGTGCTGCTTTTTCAGATACTACTTTCCTACATATGAGAACGACGCTCTTCTTACAGCTCTGTCAGACAGCGAGAGTGAATCTGAGGACCCAAATCCCTGCTCTGAAGTTCCCGTTATTGCTGAAGACATTTCAAACCTCAAGGTTATAAAACAGACCAGCGTGCTTAATAAACTGCTCAAGGACAGAGGCGGCTCTAACTGAAGATGAGCGACACCCAGAGAGTGATGCTCAAATTATGTGTCTATTGCTTTAAAAAAAAAAGTATGTTGAGATGATGTGACTATTCATTTCTATTCATGTGGGTTTACAGTATATTGACAATGCTCACATTGTGAAAATGCAGTCAAATAAACTTTATTTGTGTCATGGGTTGATCAATAGATATCCCTAACCTATATATCCATGCCTTTCCCCACGAGACTATTGACGCCAACATAGTTTTATTTTTTAATAGAAATGTATTATTACGTTTAGTCAAAAAAATGTATCTATGGTCAATAGTGTAATAAAGTACGAAGTCACATATATAATATAAGTTTAATAGTAACCTAGATTTAGAAATATTTAATAGGGAATATTTTTGTCTGTTGGTGTGATAAAAAACAATTAAATACACAATATAGCAGTAAAAGAGACACTCTTTTATTATCAAAATATCAAATTCATTCTCATGTTTGATTTCAAACATGCAAACAATCATTGAAATCATCCCAGCGTCTCGTTCATTCTTTGTTAAAGCCATTCATAGCTTCCTTTAAAAAACAAAAAGCCTTACACCTCTTCATACATGTCTCAAGTCAATCAATAAATATTGCATATTTCACTAGGAGTAAATCCTCGGGTATTTTGGCGAGGTCTAGTCTTACTGAAGGCACTTCAGAACGTGTAACACAACTAGTATAAACACTCCACCCAAACTGCTGTAAGTGCTATCAACACACAATATTAGTCAAATCCACTTAACTTATCGAGAACAACCAAACTATACAAAATATTATCAATTTATAAAGGGCAATAGAAAATCTTTTTCTGTATAAACAAATAACACAAACTACATGAATACACTACGCCACTGGACAGATCTGAATGTGTGGGTTATAGTGTTAAACAGACACTACGTCCCTTGTATAGATTCTAAATAGAAGGCTGTGCTTTGTCTAGTGCAGTTAATTAGAGGCACCGCAAAATGGCTGAGCTTGTAATGGGTTTCATGCTGTGTGCTGCATTCAACTGTTTAGTGCTGATACATTATAACAGTTTACAAAAGTCATAGAAAAAACATTTATGATGGCAAGTGTTAAAATATACAAGAAATTAAAGCTGTAACAGCTTAATTGGTTAGTGAGTGCAATGCTGTTAGGCCCGTCAGTAACATTGTTTGTAAAAAAATCTCCAGGTCATATTTTACCATAATATTAACAAGACATTATTTTGCATAAAAAATGAAAACCTATTTTAAAACCTAATTAAGGGTGGAAATTTGCATTTATTTATTTGTTATATGTTGCATTGTGTAAATAATGAAACATTATGTTTCATTATTTAATCACAGGGATATTTTTACTGTTATAAAAAAAATCTATATATGCTATATAATATAACAATAATATAAAAAAAATTGTTTTTAATTTAAATCAACATTTTTTGCACTGTGGTATTGACATTTTTTAAGTAATTAGTTTTTTTTTACTTTTGCCGAATAATTCTCTTTTATAAAAATAATTTAATTTTAAATAAAAAATCATTTTTATATTGCAACAGTCACAAGAAAATATAATTAATTGTCATTACAATAATCTTTTTTAATAAAAAAAAAAGATTTTATTTCTTTATGCAAAATATAGTATCTTATCTATGTTTTGATTTAGAGGTGATATAAACCCAGAAATGTTGATTGGTTTCACAAAATTCTGAGCAATGAATATGAAATTCTTTTATGTAAGTTGGCCAATTTTTAGCTGTTTTTTCAATCACAAACACACACCTGAGATTTTATAAATTGCTTTGCTGGTCAATACAACCTAAAGCTGCCGTAGGTGAGCATCACCTAACCGTGTCCAAATACAGCTCAGACCAGCAGCTGCTTTCAGTATAGACACATTTTATGTCCTGTTCTAGGATTTAACCAGTTTGAAACCTTGGCCCGTATCCAGCACCGCCGGTGGGAACCACGTGAGTTTGATCCTTCGGAGCAGTCGAAAGCAGTATCCACAAACCCAGAAGAGGTTCAACCCACCACACCAGTGTGCAAGCTGCACCACAGGGTAAGTCAGGCGGGGGAAGTAAAGTCTCCAGTGCCTGGTGACGTCGCTTTCAGTGGGCAGGTGAAGCTTGTAGTCGCTCCAGTGTCTGGAGATGCCGTAGGCTGCTCTTATAGGCCGCCCACGCTCAGACCACCGAACTATGCTGTCAGGGTTGCAGTTAAAATTAACCCATTCACAGGTGAAGTCCCCGAGCTGAGGAGCGTCCTGGACCTCCGGGTCAGTGGGACTAGAGAGCACTGCTCCTTGAACCGCTACATAAAGTCCCTCGATTTTCTGCACCTCCTTCACCCAGGGGAGCGAGTCGTCTGTGTCGAGGATAATGATGAGACGGGAACAGAATCCAGCGTTCTTTTCTCTCCAGAGCTGCACAATCTCATCTAGACGTAAAACCTCTCCACCTGATTAGATTAAGACAAAAAAAGCCCTCAATAAAAACTATTTCCCAGAGTTTGGTTTTGCTCCATATGCATTTTTTAAATTAATTTTAAATGCAAATTATATGCACATTTTTTACAAATATGTAAGTTAGTTTCAAACAAAATTTCAAGATTATATGTATCTGCAAAATCTATATAGATAGACAGATACACCAGCGACAGATGACAGATGATAGATAGATAGACCAGCGAAAGATAGACAGATAGATAGACAGATAGATAGATAGACAGACAGACAGACAGATAGATAGATAGAT
>JAUCMT010000059.1:10428288-10444671 GCA_032357475.1 Enteromius thamalakanensis
AGATAGATAGATAGATAGATAGATAGATAGATAGATAGATAGATAGATAGATAGATAGATAGATAGATAGATTAGATGGACAGATAGATGGACAGATAAATAGATTAGGAGTTTCTCCCAGGTTCTGCTGTGTCTGTTTCTACAGGAAGCAGTGTTATGTAATGACTCTCCCACCTGCTAGAGCCCACTCTCCGCTGCGGTGGGTGTGTCCGCTGTAATACAGCACGTAGGTGTCGTGTCGTGGGCCGTCAGCCGTGTGCGCCTCCATGAAAGTGCGGAGCTTGGCCTGCAGGGCTTCCAGACTCAAGCCGCTCGTGGAGTAATCACAGCCGTAGGTCTCGATCATGTGATGAGAGAAGAAGCGCTGCACGTTGTTTAGCATCCCTGTGGAACGCAAGTTGAGCTCCTGCACGTGCGCTGGGGGGAGCAGGGTGGGCTGCCCATCCGGGCTGAGAGGAAACGAGAGGATGAGGGTGAAATACTGAGCCTCTGAGTAAGCTACAGCCTTGAAGTATCGGAGTTAGTGAAGTGAGAGTGTGCATGTTTCCAGTACCTGCAGTAGTTGGTAGGAATCACCACAGCGTAGCCTACACAGGTGCCTCCGAGACTGCTTCCCAGCTCATGGAAGAGACCGTGGGCTAGAGACTCCAGAGGCAGCACCAGCACAAACAAGGCAATAAACAGACTGTTGGACGGCTGGAAGAGAAAACAAAACATTTAGGACTGAAGAAAACTTTCACTAGGCAGAATACGATGACAAAAATTTTTCTATAAATATATGGTTTCCACAGAGATTTAAACGTATTAAACAGCACCACTTTCAACACTAATAATTAATGTTTGCAGCATATCATCCTGTTTTCATGATCCCTGAAGGATCATGTGACTGGTGTATCAATGCTGAAATTGAATGAAAGGCTATATTTATATGCTATACATTTATAAAATAAAAAGAAAGCCTTACCTGCCAACCCAGAGCCCCGAGTATGATGTTGGACATCAGGCTGAAGAGCACCAGGCGTTTAGATATGAGACAGAAGTGCCTCATCCCCTTAGACGCCATGACCCTGTCCAGCTCTCCAGCCTCTGACGTGTGCACCATGCACATCCTCTGACAGTCACTCAGCTTGCTGTGAAACCCCCACAGCGTGACGAGAAAAACCAGGTGGCAGATGATCCAGAAAACAACAGATGCTGAAAGGCCCGGGATGAGCAGGTACCACCGATCCAGATCTCTCATCTTCAGAGCAGCCATGACCGAAAACATCACCTCCATGACAACCAGAGGAAGAAGTGACAAGCGTCTCCACAGGCCTCTTCTCAGCAGCAGCGGTGACCAGCGTTCGGTGACCGAAAGGCCGCTGAAGTAGACGTCCAGTAACGGGTCACAGACGAGGCGGCTGAAGAAGCAAGACAAAGTGAAGGGGTTGGTGGACACTCCCAAAGACTCCTGGAAGAAGAACGCAGCGACGAGCGAGAAGCAGACCAGGTTTGGGATAGCAAAAAGGGACTTCATGCGCAAATCCACAATTACGGCAGCCAAAGCCAGTGACAGGACCACAAGGCTTGTGGATTTTTGGCTGGCCAAGGTTACGCTGGCCACACCGAAGCCTGTGAGCTCCAAAGCTTCCCTCGAGGTGAGGAAAGCGGGTTGATGTCGGGTATAACCGCACATTCTTCCGACCAAAGCCCATAGGGTTCGTATCGCAATGCTCGCTATTAACATGTAGTTGGCCACCTGCTCCTTAACATCGAGCTCTTTGGACGGGACGTTGATGAAGCACAGCAAACCCAGAAGGAAGCCAAACCACAGATGCAGCAGAAACAGGCTGACGCTCTCCATGCCGAAGTAATAGTGGAGAATGCAGGCAATCCCAAGAACGAAGAGGCCCAAAATGAAAATGACCAAGATGACAGTGTCTGCGCTTTTCTCCCATTGTACGTAAATTCCCAGGCAGATGGCCACCAAGGAGTTCAGGCTGGACAGGTAACCGAGGTACCGAATGGACGACCACATGTTGACCCCTTTGTTGGCTTCGTCCAGCCGGGTCATTGCAGCGTAAAGGAAGTGACTGAAGCAATACTTCAACAGCTTGCACATCTTTGCGGAGTTGAAACTCGCACAACAGCAGAAAAACTTGCAGAGTCAACCTCGCGAGTGACGTAATTTACACGTCACAATAGGAACCATTATTCGCGACATGGCTATTCAGCAAAAAGGATGCAAGAAGGGCATGTTTTATGGTGGATTGGAGGTAAATCGAAAATCAAACCGGACATTGTAGAGTAGCATCTACAATCAAACTGTGGGTTGTCAATATCCACCTGTTACTGCTGAATGAACCGAACTCTTCAACTCAAGGTCATGTTAAAACGAAGGCGGGAAGTAACGTAGATGTGCAAATGATGATCTCGTCAGTTATTAAATAAGGGAAGACATACGAGGTGAAGCATTTAATGTGCTGTCAGTCTGAGTTAGTCGAGTGCGTTTACCGGCATCAGAAAGTTGACAGAATGTGTTGCTTCCGTTCAGGAGGAGAGTAGCATCGATTAAATCAAGCTTAAAGAAATACGCAAGTGGATAGAAAAGTCATTGGTCGTTGTCGTTTACAGAAAAACTACTAAAACTGGAAATGTATCGCACAATATCCTAAACCATCGCCTAAACTTCGCTCAGTGTCCGCCATGTTTGCACGGTATTAAGCTGCTACGGAACCCCTGAACGGACAAACACAGGATCTCAGTGAAACGGGAAAATGTTTGATTTAGGCTACACCACAATACAATATTAAAAATACTGTACATTTTGTACACCTATATACAGTAAAAACGGTAATATTGTGAAACATTATTACAATTTAAAATTGCTGATTTTAAAAAGTAATTCATGTGATGCATGTGTCACATGGTTTTAATATGACAATTTCTTGTTTAAAAAAAAGTATCAATGTTTATAATCTGTTATATCCATCCGCTATATTACTTTTAACAGATTTAATGCATTTAATGCCTCCTTGCTGAATGAAAAAAACTTTTGTGTACATTAAATAGCACTACAATAGATAAAATAAACATTTACAAGGTATTCTTTCAGATATGAAACACACACACAGTCTCATCTGAACAGCTGTAAAGCATTCAAAGCAACCTGCTATAGGCAAAAAGAAAGACCAGAGAGAAAGCAACGAAAACCTTTATTTATAAAAGATGAATAACAATATTCCTCACAAATTGCCAGGTTCTGTGGGAGTCAACCATCGTAACACTGATAAAGAAAATCAATCATGCAAACAGTAGAGCCTGGGGAAGACAAAGACATTTGATATGTAAATATCTGAACACACCACCAAGTAAACAATATAATACAAAGCTATTTCTTTTTTTTCTTAGGTTTATAAATCGAGTACAGACTAAAGAAAGCCTTTAAACTGCTATTGCTAACAGGGTAGTATTTCAGTGATTTATTCTTCCAAGAGCTGGTTAATTTGCTGAAAGTATGTACTGTAACGGTTTACCGTGGGAGAGAAATGATCGCACTTTCTTGTGGCATTCAGTAGCCTGTTCTTGAATCCTTGAAGTCTATATAAATCACAAATGCAAAAATACAATTTGGGTTTGAAGGCACCTTGAGGAGCAATTTTTTTTCCTGATCACATACTGAATTCTATCACCATTTCAAATCTTTCCACGCTTACATTTGGCAACCCCCTAAAACGCATGTAAAGTGCCTAACACCAAAACCTCACGTAGATACTTCAACAGCACCCCGATGTACATCTCACACACTCTTTTAAAGTAAAGACCCATCACAGCACATTCTCATCAGGTTTACCAAATGGTCACCACACGAATACGATAGAAAACAGTGCCTAATATCAGTCACTCAATAGAACTGCCAGGTGATATGGGGAATATTTGATCGATAATGATTATGAACGTATTGCTATTCTAATTTTGACAACCCTACGATGGGCCGCTATCGAAATCGTGCAAATATGTGCTTGGATAGTCAAAATAGTGTTTTTTAAGAACCTGGAGTGAATAAAAATACCTACATAGAAGCTAAAAACGTACAGTGATGTGCATCTTTTTGTAGTACTGTTCAAGCGTTTGTACCTTAAAAGGTTTATTTTGTAACTGAAAGCGGGAAACTAAAATAGCGATACCGGAAGTAGATTTAGAGCAACTGAAGTTTTTGAGAGTAAACAGTCAATAGTAAACAATCATCCTACTCAAAGTCACATTATGGCAGAGAAATCTAACCTGTACTAACACTACTGACAAGTAATTGGATATTACTGTTTATAATAGCGGTTCAAACTAAAACAAAGGCAGACACGCAGCTACTTTCAGGTCATTTGATCGCTGATTAGAAACACGTTGCCACAACGCATGCATCCAATCGGGTCACCTGCAAGATTGTTTGTTCTGAAAAACGGACTACTTTGCATGATTTGTACCTTGTTGAATTAGAGGAATCTACATTCACAATTACAATGTCACATGACCAAACACGCACAAGTTCTGCAGACACTTAAAATGCTACAAATATCATTGATAAAGACTATTCCAAAAAGTCGGTAGAGAACAGACGATGGCTGAAATGGCCAGTGAAAACCTGCTAAGAATCAAACCATTAACTGGATAATTCACACACATGGAATTCTTTCATTTTTACATTTATTATTATTATTATTTATTATTATTTTTTTACTTTAACGTTGATTAGTTTTGGTTGGTCAATAGGGTCCAAAACGGCTTTCATTGTAACTTTCATTTTAATATAAATTTTATTAACATTAAAACTCTATGGGGTCCAAAACAACACGGTTTTCATAGTAACTATATAGTGACTGTATGGACACAATTACACATTTTTTCATAATATGCATTTCAGATGTCATACAGTTTTTGAAACGACATTTTTGGGCGAACTATCCTTTTTCCGAAATTCAGTTTGAACTGGTATGGTAACTGACCAAAAAGTTGGATGTTTTTGACACTGACGATAACGACGCCTAAGCTATACGTTAAGCTGGTCTGAAAAGGTTTGTCAAATCAATCTATAAATGAGAAAACAGCCAAAGTGGGTGAGCAAAACCATCCTCGACCTGAAATCACTCAGCTGCTTCTGTTACAAAACCACATCACTTCTATATCTCAGTTAAGATTGTGTACATTTGTGTTCAAAAGGATGTCTTGCACGCTCTTAAAAATCCAACGCCCACTTAAACGTCCTCATTCACTCTGTGCAAAGTTTTTGCTTCTTAAAAAGGGGTCGAGTACACAAACGCAGCGGAGCAATTTTGGCAGCACAAAGGTAAGGTGCTAAATATCGAGAGGGGCAGTAAACAAGTTCAGCTCTGCAGCAAAATAGGGTCTTCCAGCTCGTGGAAGGGAGCCGAGCTGCTCTGGCTCTCGCCTGAGTCCGAATCGTACGGCGTTTCTGGCAATTCCGCGAAGCTACAAGCCAACTGGTCGTCTTCAAAATCGGAGCGCGGAGGTTCGTAGCAATCTCCGAATCCATCCTCGTCGAGCGTGTTAAAGTCCTGCGGGATGTACAGCATCTCCGGGTAGTTGCGGCTGACCAGGTCACTGCTGGTGGTGGACGACACCTTGCGGAAAGCAATCAGGTGCATGTGGGAAAACTTGACGTACTTGTAGCGCTTGAAGCCCAGAGACTCCACGGCAACCCGCCAGCTGCGCATCATCAGCGCATGCCGACCCTGGTGGGAGGAGTCGGGGGTGATGATGAGGAGCAGGCCGTTCAGGGTCAGGAGTTCGTGTGCTTTCTTGCAGCAGAGCCAGCGCTGGTAGGGTGATGGGAAGTAGGAGAGAAGCAGGGAGAAGACTACCACGTGAAATAGCTGGGCAGGTAAAGCGTCGATGGGGCCACGCAGCAGCCGCAGGAAGGCATCCAAGGCATCGCTGGCCAGCTGCAGAGGCTGCTGCAGCTGCAGGTTGAGAAAGTCGCATTTATAGACGCTCTGTAACCACAAAGAGGAACAAAAAAAACATTTAGCTTGACTCAGCAGAACAAGCAAAATTAGTACAGAGGTGTCCAAGATGAAGGATAGAAATAAATGTAATGTATAGTAATTTTATATAGTTACTAAATCATTACACACACACTTGAACCTAAAATAATCATTCACCAAAATATGAAAATGTTAAAGCGAATTCCAAGGGTTTGGGTGCGAAAGCATTTGAGTATGCAGATAAAAATGAGAGTAGAGCACCATCTACTGTTAATATCTAAGCTTAGAATCAATTTTAGAGGAATTGCGATGCATTCGGGAAATCTCAGAATCGATTCATGAATCCATCGATTTATTATCCTACCCCTAGTCCTAGAAATGTAGGTTTTGAAAAACATTTACATAATTGTTTGCACATTAATAATGTGTAACCATTATATTAAACTTTTTTTATATTAAAAAAAATGCTTTTAATTGATAAAAATGACTGTCAAGACAATATTTAATACAAACGTTTATATTTAAAATAAATGCTATTTTAATAGGGTTTTTCTTTGCTGTTTTTCGTGTACTATTCTTGTGATAAGAAGAAAAAAAATTACTTATCATGGTACAAATATTTATGCAGCACAATGATATTCAACACTGAAATGAAGAAATGTTTCTTGCATGTTAAAATGATTTTTAAGAATAATCTGCCTCTGGAGACTGGAGTAACTGCTGAGACTTAAGCTTTCCATCACAGAAATACAATACACTCAAATAGAAAACAGTTATTTAGAATTTTAATAATATTTAAATATACATATAATTAATATAATAGTTCATTAACAAGCCAACAGTCGCATAGCATTTCAATAAACACAAACCTCTACTGCTGGCACAATGTCAATACCAACAGTCAGAAACTCGTCAAACTTCAGGAAGGGGTTGAAACAGCTGCCCACATCCAGGAGCCGTATCCTCCCGAGCTGGAACGTTGAGCTGTTACCAAGCATAAACCACAAGCTGATTTAGTCAATGAACTATCTTCCACATTTGTGTTAGCATCATTCTAGATCACCTTGAAGAGGGTGATTGTGGTGGAGAGTTTGGGGACGTGTTATTCCCAGCGGCAGCATGCCTGGCGCTCTTCTCGTCCTTCTCCAACACTTGCCTCATCCCTCCATCCTGGAAGTACTCCTGACAAACACTGCGGCAAGAGAGATTTCACAGCAATAAACTCCAAATCAGCTATTCGGCGTAAAATACTAACCATTAGCACTCATACCTGCGGCACCACTCGATGCGCCCCTCGCCCTCGCATTTACTCGCCCAGTGGTTGTCAGCCAAGTTCTTCATGGCCATGGCATACTCGCTAAGAGTCTGCTCGTCTTCACAATGCTCACGCCATATTTTCTCGAAATCTCCCACTGCAGCCGAAAAGACAAAACAGAAGAGCGTGTAGTCATGATTGAATCTTCTGCGTGGCACAACTAGATTTTTGCACAAAGCCTACTTTCAGGAGTCAGCTGATGTTGTGCTTCCTCTAAATTTCGATTCTGAAACCATAGCCTCCAACGGCTCAAAAAACACAGTCCGAATTCTTCAGCAACATCGCCGAGCTCAAAAAGTACCGTATCATCAAAGCGTTTGTGCTGATTCACACCCAGTTCACAAACTTGCTGATAAAGCCGATGACACCAGAAGGCAACCGCTACCCTACAAGAGTGCTCGGGAGGGCAAGAACTGACAAAAAATTGAGCTGTCACATGACAGAATGGAAAATACAGGCCTTATCAGATTTACAGAAAATAAGACAAGAAGGGAAAAGACTGCAGCGCCGTTACATATGAATACCTCTGTACAATGCCAAGAAGACCAGATCACGCCTTCCTTATTAACCCATCACGGGGTCTAGTGAATAGACTACTGTGTGTGGGATTTATAGCGCTGCTCGTCACACTCGGGAGAAGATTCGATAAAGCTAAACCATAAGAAACTCAACACATTTTAAGTTAGATGGTGCTTTATATTAGGTTCTGCATCCTGTGGGTACAACTGATTGCAGGCTAAAATGTAACATTTTTTAATCTCTGTTATGATATCCATCTTGGATGAAGACTGTAACAATTCTTACAGTTTCAATTATCTCCATCAATAAAAAAAAACATTTTTTAGTACTTCATTACACATAATAAGAGGCAAAAAGGTGGTATTTTTAAATGTAGTGTGATAGTTGTCTTCATTTACTCACTCATTTAATTCCAAACCTGTATTACTTTCTTTTTTTTTTCTCTGTGGAACATCAAAGACATTTCTGAAAGACTGTTTACATTTTTGGTCCCTTCAACTTAACAATATTAACTAGCAAAAATTAAATAAAAGGTAAATGTAGCAACAGGAAATATATACACACGCACCATGCCATCATGCATTTTTAATATGAGGACAATACACGGTGACTAGATTAATTACGTTTCTAATTCATTTTAGCCTCATTTCAACTGATTAAGGATGATGTGTTGTCTGTGGTTGCATGGTTGTTTATATACAGTAGAGAAGGCCAAGACCTTTAAGGACTGGATGCAGATATTTTCCTTTTTTAGGTACACTTTAAAAACAACATGCTAAAATCTTAAATAGGAAAGTCAACTGAGGAGAGAAGCTGGTGTACTAAAGATTAGGCAACCAAAAAAAAAAATCCAGATTTACACCACAAGTGCTCGTAACCACGGTAACAATCACACTGAAACCAATATAACTAAAGTCAGCTCTAACTCTTCTTGAATGACATTTTCATTTCACTTATTTACTACTTATTTTATGTACTTATATATATATTTATCCTTAAACCAAATGTTAAAAGTAAATACAAAAAAAACATGTTATATATCCCCAAAAAGACACAATAACAATTGGTCAGCTGACCATTAGTTATTGTAGGTGTATTAGGTCATTAGATAAGAAAGGTGTTAAACAATAAATGGATAAATAATTGACAGTGAATAGGACACTAAAGATTTTATAGCAGCACACTTTTGTCACCTAGCACACATAATTCAAGACAATTCACACTTCTAGATTCTTGCTTAATTGTCTTTTTCTTCCCTAAGGATATATAAAAATAGTTAAAACACCATCCATCGGATCAATGAAGAGCAAAACAGGTACAGATGAACGACCCTGCATAGGCTTGCTGACTAGACTATACCGTCGTGCCACAGACAAGAGGCTGTTTCGATATATATTGTGCTTCCTACCGAGACAGCGTTATTTTAGGGCGTTAGGAACGTTCTACTGAAATGTTCTATTGAAATGACCCAAATGCTGTCTATGCAGGGAGCTCACTAGGTTTTGAGCCACAGCCAGTGGTTTCCAAAACGAGCCAAGTGCGAAAGCAGGTTGTGTCAATAATCATGCAGCACAAGTTTACACTATAGGTGTAAAATCGTAGGTTTACGGCTGCTATCCAGGCGTTTAAATGACCGCATCTCTGATCAGGCCAGACTACAGAAGCTGACCTAGGCTAGGCTACGCAGCTACGCATCTCAAGCTGTACCTTCAATGTATTTCCTGCGGAGTTTTCGGTGCACGCTCTTCACAACCCCAGACAGTTTCTCCTGCTCCTCCTTCCTGTGCCGCAGCTCCGTCACGACGGAGGAGAGATCCGAATCTGTCTGAGCGCTGCTCCGCAGGTCCATAGTACAGCACTGAGACTACCGGCGCACCGGCTCCGTCAGGCCGTCACACGCACGCACGCACGTACCGCAACAACGCGCAGCCTGATTGCGCCTCTCCAGCGAACGTGCCGGAAGTGCGCGTCCAATCTGTGAACGCTGAGCACGAAACGCCCCAAACTCAACTCAAACTCTCTGAAGGGTTCATACTTTATTTAAATTAATAATAATAACTGTTAATGTTTATTATTATTATGGTTATCATGTATTATTCTATACAATTAATTACACTAAAATGGATTAATTATATTTTTATATATATATATAATTTAAACTAATGATTTATTATTTATAGTACGGTAGTACTGTTGATGATAATATTGTTCAAAATATGATTTTTTTTTTAAATAAAAGGTAAGTAGGCCAAATTCAGAATAATGCGACTATATATTAATAAAGTATACTTTTATTTGAATAAAATACTGTATATGCATATGGGTAGTTTACAGCAAAAATGTAAAAAAAAAATACAAATAATAATAATAATAAAATACATCGCTAACATAAACCTCTTTTGTGCTATTTGTAACGGATGAAGCTACATTTTTTCTCATGTTATTTGTATGTTAAGATTTTTGTGTGTCACACCATAGGACATAGTCTAATTTTTTATTTGGCAACATATGTTAAGGATGAGTAAGGATGAGAAATTAATTATAAATACAATTACACCAGTAACAGATATAAGTGTAGGTTAAACTCCTCAAAATCGTCGCTCTGTGATTGACTAATCGTAAATAACTTAACGTTACAGTTTCGTACATAAATTAGTGTGGCGTGACAAAAAAGATGTTCATTCACAGCTTTCCTTCGCTCCATAGTAGACGTTTACATTTAGACTGTATTAGATATAAAGAGGCGCTCAAATAAACCACGTAAGGTAGGTCTTCCTAGCGTTTGGTCGTGATAATCGGCGGGTCACATTCCCGCGCTTTGACACGGAATGCTCTTTGGCGGGAAGAGAACATGAGTTTTGTCACGTCTCTCCCCGCAGAGGTCTGGTCTGGGTTACTTTCTCCAAACTAAACCCAGTAAATACCAGAACTAGTCTGACCCACTGTTTAAGAACGTTTTGCAATGGCTCTGGTTTGATCCAATTAGACATTTTGCAGTAGATGAATCATGTCATTGTCATCGTAATCATCATGTTATAAGCCTAAAATTACTATAATGTACAGTAGGCCTATGACTTTGATCCTGCTGCCAGTGTCTCATAGGTAGATATATGAGGTAAATTTAGGCAAAATGGGACACTTTGTAACACTGGGAAAACTAAGTCATTGGCGTCCATAACAACATTGGGCTTACATGACTTGTGAATTGTATGGACCAAAAAAAAAGGTAATAAATGAATTTGTTTTTAAAGTGAAATATTGTTCCATCAATGGGATGAAATTGCTTGAATGGCCCTGTGTCTCCAAGTTTTCTAACTTATGTTTGATTCACCATGTAAGCTTCTGATATTATGATATGCTTTATGGCCAGAAGCAATCGAAACCATCTTAAAATATCTACAGCTAGTTTATTTGTCTATTTGGAGAGATCTGTGGTCAGATTTATTTCTGTGAACTGCAGAGCCTAATGGCCTGGAGATGAGATCATAGTTAATCTGTTTGTTCAGCGAAGGCCAGTTCCATGAATTATGTCTAACAATAAATGGACAAGATAAGGACAACTTGAAATAATATAACAGGTGCATAATATTGAATTACAATAAAATACTCTTTTGATTGGACAAAGCAAACTTATGTTTACACACCTGTGTCACATGACACATCTCTTCTAATAAAGCAAATGCAGGTCAGTTTTGGAGAATGTTTGATATATTGAAATAAAAGAGGATATTGATCCTTTAGCTTTACAAAAAAGGTAGTCTCAAACAGTTTTACTAAATAGACCAGACAAATTAACAAACAAACATTGGCATTCATCTTATTGCCTTCATTGCCAATATATATTAGACATAAAAATGAACATGATTATTTTTTGCAAAGCAGGTTTTATATATACATTATATAAATCATAATCCAATCAGGTACTTAGCATGAAATTAAAGCTGTGCATAAAAGTATGTCAATGAAATTGCACTAATCCTTTTTTCAAAACTTATCCTCTATAATCTGTCAAACTTTTCTTTCACCCAGTGGTCCTTTAAACATTGCTGTACCAGGCACCATTAGCACAGAACCCAGAACAAACACAGTTTTATTTTTGTTTGTTTTTTCAAAAGCAGTATTTCAAAAGTCATATCCATGTTTTTTCATAGTGCATTCTAATTAATCTCTATAAAACTACATGGACTATTTTGATTTAGTAAAAAATAGCTAAACAAAATACAATAAAAACATGATTTCGCATGATTTATCTGTTTTTGCAAATAAACTCATATATAGAGACCAGAAGATATTTGCTTTCTGTTCATTGCAGCATTGTGATGTTGCATGCAAACTTTCTGTTGTCTGTAAAGCAAGGAAATACCTTGACTTATGTAAAATGCAAAATGGCAAATTAAAGGTGCTCTATGCGATCTTGCAGGATTTTAGCTCTGTATGCATCACCCCTTGATGGTCTTGCTGTCTGCTCTGTGAATACATTGGGAAAAAATCCGCTCTCGAAAGACAACTCAGAGGCTGCAATCCCGAAAGAAACATTTTGGGCACCACAACAAAAACAAACTTCGGCCAAACAACCTTCGGCGTTTAACCCCACCTCTTCCTGCCGATTGGTTGGATGAAGTTTGTTTTTGTTTGGTGTACATCCTGCACCCATAGTGTTTTGCAAGATCGCATAGAGCACCTTTAATGTAAAAGTTTATTTGGAATCCATCATTCTACAAAAGTCATGTTATAATCATGTCTTTGCAATTTTGTGTCATAAACAGCTCCACATAATTCAGTGTTGTACTGGAACTCTTTGTGTGCACACGTAATTGGATTCAAATTTCACATTTCTTCTCCAACAAATATTGACAAGTAAATCTTATTTACTGCAGTCCTCTTGCACCTTTCCGAGAGCTTTTCAGTGGTTCTTCCTCACCTTGACGAAATAGCCAGTACACTGTTATAACATATAGGCCAAAACATGCAATGAAGTCATAATAATATGATGCGACCAAAAACACTATCAGCAAAAATGTGCATCCAATCACCCTTGACATATTTTCATAGGACAGAAACTCTTTCCACCACAAGACATTACGTCCAATGACGTGTTCATTCCCGTCCACTAGGGGCATTGTAGCTCTCTTCAGCTCCATGTGGTACTCCATATTTGTTAAATCCTCTTGGGAACTATTCGGCTGGTCCTCGTCCATAGACTCTGAGATTGAAGGCAAAACTAATGGCCTCCCTTTGCTCAAGGAGGGTCTTTTGCAGTAGCTTCCACTCATTGCACTTTCTCTGAATACTGACTGTTGTGAATTCTTCAGACCGTTCAGGTACAGCTCCATCTCGTCATCTATCAGCGATTCTGTTGAGGTACTGTCTTCAACGTTTTCCAGATCTCTGTACACCGAGTCTCTTACCAGGCATTCCATGTTTTCCAGCATATGGTTTACATCAGTTTCTTTGTCACTTTTCACACTTTCACATGACACATTCTCATCTTTATCAATAAATTCAATGAGGTTCCAATCATTCTCCACAGCTTGCATACTTCCACTGAGCTCAGTATCACTGTTTTGAGATGGCTCTTGACAAGATGTAGCAGTTTCTTCACAGATCTCTAATCCACGGTTGATGTGAATGTCTTCACCTAGACTTTCTATTTCTTTTAAGTCAATGTGATGCAATAACGATTTAACAGTGCTGGTACTATCGATCTGCTTCTGTTCCTCAGAATCGTGTTCAAGAGAAAGCAGATCATCTGCATCTGCTTGTTGTTTCTTTTCTTTCTCTGATTCCATTGCATCCAAGTCCTCTTCATCATCTATGTATTTCAACTCATCTTCAATGCTGTTTAGTCCTCCTTTACTTTCATGTTTTTCTTCTGCACCCTCTTGTTCTTCTGGTTCTTGCTCTTTCTCCTCTTTGTCTTGTTTCTGCTTCTCCTTTTGCTTAATTTGATTTCCATTTCCTCCTTCTTGCTTTTCCAGGCTTTCATCATTTTTCATTTTGTGAATTTCTTCCATCTCTGTAATCACTAATGTATTGTGTTCAGCATCAAAATGAATAATGTTGGAGCACTCCTTCTCAGAAGCATCTGAACAAAAACCTTGTTCTTCCTTTTCATTCAGTTGGAGGCTCTCCAAAATATTGCTCAGATTTATCTGTGTGTTCTCCAATTCTGTACAGGGTTCTATTGGCATGGTTATTGCTAAGTGAGAAAGTTCTTCGAGTTTTTCAGTGCTCGATCTCATCTCAAAGCAATCAGGCTCTAATTTATCATCAGAGGAACCCAAAGTGATTATTTTGGGGTCCTCTGGAGCTTGACCTAGAAAGCAAGAAGTGTTGATTGAATGTTGAGATATATTCCCCTCTTTGATGTGGATAATGGAAGGGTCCTCCTGGTTCTGTGACTTTTCAGATTTTATACAGGACCTCTGATTATCCAAACAAGATAAAGTTTTCAAAACTGCTGTGGGTGATGATGGATGAATCTGTTCAGGTGGGCTGTCAGCACCCGACTGATTTGCAGTGACTAAAAGTTTTGGTATTTGTTGGGGAAATAAACACAGACTTTGGCAAGGATCATCCTGGATAGAGCATTCACTCAAAGCTAGTTCTGGCTGCCTAGATGTAACTTTTGGAGCGTTAGTTTTAGTAAATGTAATGTCTCTTGGGTATTCTCCAATACAGTCATTTTGAATGCAAGAAGCTTCTGCGTTTTCGACATGTTTACTCTCATTTGGCTTTACTGTAAGTTGTGAGTCCTGTTCTGTTGATTCTTTGCAGAGGCCGACATTAATATCATCTACTGTCTGTTTTAAAGATATGCAAGACTCTGGACAAATGTCTGTGGTCTCAGGGGCTGTGACCGCTCTTCGACTCTCCTCCTCTAGTTTCCTGAATGACCTATCTAAAGCCTTCGGATAGAAGTCTTTTCTCTCCGTTTCCATATTTTTAAAAACCTGATGGTAAAGTGGGGCTACAATGGTCCCAAATGTGAAGCCTTGGGAGCACAGCTGAGACTCTGAATTAGTTTTCAAACTCACATCTTTTTTTGGTTTCCTATCGCTAATATTCATGTCTTCGTGCATCTTAGAGTTTGGTGCCAAGCTTTTAATTCTTTGCTTAGCATCCTTCTCAAAGTCCTTCCATGCTTTTTCAACATTCTTGCAAACAGACAAGTCGGGATTTTGGCATACAGGAACAGCCTGATTGATCGGAACTGTTTGGTCAGTAATGCGCTCTGTATGTTGGATGTCTTCCAAGACCTCAGAAGCCGAGCATGCAATTGATTCATCACGACTGGAGACTTCCAGGGGTAAACTTGTGTTTGCTGTGGATAAATTAGTCTTGGAGTGGATTATGTTGTCTTCTTCATCTTGTGGTAGAGCTTGGCTGACGATCTCAGTGGAATCTCCAGCAGATATATACTCAGCAGATTTAAGGGACTCAGCTGGAAAGGGTGATATTTGGTTACACGTTGGTGGTAGAGCAGTTTGTTGTGATAGGGAACTGCATGGTGTCTTCTCCAGCAACGATGAATGTTTCTGGATGCTGGTGTCTGCTGAACCTTTACTTTCTTTGGTCTTGGTCCCTTGTTTGTTTTCTTCTTCCCTCTTAGCAAAGTGTTCCTTGACTTTTGCTAGTCGCGCAGCCTTTCTTCTGCTTCTTCGGCTGTGGTTTCTGTTGATTTCCTCCTGTTACAAAAGACAAAGATGTGAAAAATGATTAAATTAAATGCCATCTACGGTAAATACAATTTATAGAATAGCTTATCTCAAGATCTTATTGAAATAGGCTACCTTTTTAACTTTTAAAATCAGTTCATACACTATTAAACACCTTTTATACACCTTTTACACATCTTTAGCACAAGCTATAGTCTAACACTGCTTTTATATGACAAAAAAAAGTTTCCTTGACGAAATATATATTTTATCATAATTATATATATATACAGTGGGTACGAATAGTATTTAGATATTTTTAACTCTTTGTTTTTTTGCAGCCATTTGCTAAAATCATTTAAGTTAATTTCTTTTGCCTCATAAATTAACACACAGCACCCCATATTGACAGAAAAACACAGAATTGTTGACATTTTTGCAGATTTATTAAAAAAAGAAAAACTTAAATATCTCATGGTCCTAAGTATTCAGACCCTTTGCTGTGACACATATATTTAATTTAGGTTGTGTCCATTTCTTCTGATCATCCTTAAGATGGTTTACACCTTCATTTGAGTCCAGCTGTGTTTGATTATACTGATTGAACTTGATTAGGAAAGCCGCACACCTGTCTACATAAGACCTTACAGCTCACAATGCGTTACAGACCTAATGAGAATCATGAGGTCAAAGGAACTGCCTGAAGAGCTCAGAGACAGAATTGTGGCAAGGCACAGATCTGGCCAAAGTCGTTGTTTGGGACGAGCAGAACCCTTCCTAGAGATGACCGTCCGGCCAAACTGAGCTATCAGGGGAGAAGAGCCTTGTGAGACAGGTGAAAAAGAACCCAAAGATCACTGTGGCTGAGCTCCAGAGATGCAGTCGGGAGATGGAGAGAGTTGTAGAAAGTCAT
>JAUCMT010000059.1:10444771-10470175 GCA_032357475.1 Enteromius thamalakanensis
TCCCAACAGTGAAGCATGGTGGTGGCAGCATCATGCTGTGGGGGTGTTTTTCAGCTGCAGGGACAGGACGACTGGTTACAATCGAGTGAAAGATGAATGCGGCCAAGGACAGGAATATCCTGGACCAAAACCTTCTCCGAGGTGCTCAGGACCTCAGACTGGGCCAAAGGTTTACCTCCCAACAAGACACTGACCCCAAGCACAAAGCTAAAATAATGAAGAAGTGGCTTCACAACAACTCCGTGACTGTTCTTGAATGGCCCAGCCAGAGCCCTGGCTTAAACCCAATTGAGCATCTCTGGAGAGACCTAAAAATGGCTGTCCCCCAATGTTTACCATCCAACCTGACAGAACTGGAGAGGATCTGCAAGGAGGAATGGCAGAGTATCCCCAAATCCAGTGTGAAAAACTTGTTGCATCTTTGCCAAAAAGAAGATTCAATCAAAATGTAATTGATGTATTTAGATGTATTCAATCAAAAGGGTGCTTCTAAATACTGAGCAAAGGGTCTGAATACTTAAGACCATGTGATATTTCAGTTTTTACTTTTTAACAAATCTGCAAAAATGTCAACAGTTCTGTGTTTTTCTGCTGTGTACATTAATGAGGAAAAAAATTACTTAAATGATTTTAGCAAATGGCTGCAATATAACAAAGAGTGAAATCATTAATTTAAGGGGGTCTGAATACTTTCCGTACCCAGTGTTTATATATATATATATATATATATATATATCACTATGTCTTGTGCTACCTTTGTAAATGTGTCTTGTTCTCATTGGTTGGTTCTTTCTTGTGTTTCCCTTTGTCTAGCTTAAAAGAAGCTCATACAATGATTATTGCAAAGCAATACCCTTGTTCTGGTGTCTTCCTTGTTTCATTCTGTTTTTGACCTTGGACTGTTTTCTAGTTTTTTGAGTGTTTGCTGCCTGCCCTGACCCTCACTTCATTATTGGAATTACTTTTGCCTTTGCCTGGATAGTACTTTTTGCTGGTGTTTGACCCTGCCTGTTTGACTACGTTTTTGCACTTGGATCCCCACTCGACCCTCAGTCCCTTCATAACACAGAGCGTCCCTGAACAGCATGACCTATCAAGTGTCTTGTTTGGGGACAGTACATACTGTAATGTTACACTAACACTTGTCAAAGCCTAACATCAGTAACTACATGACATTCGGAGAGAGCAGCCGGTGTCACAGGACAATTTATAAAATAAAAAACTGTTTTTTTATGCTATATAATTTTATAGTTACATTAAAACATACAATTAGTTGATAGCGAATAAATCTTTGGTAAAATTTAGAACTCACCACTAGTTCCTTGCTTTCAAGTTTCTCAGAGTTTTCGTTTAGAGATCCAGAATTTATATTTATATCTGAGGAAACAAAACATATGTATTTATTAGAACTTTGGTATTTCCAAATCTAATTGTAAGCAATTTTCAGGAGGTCAGTTACCAGGAAATTCTTCACTGTGTGTTGCTGAAACAGTCGAATCAGAGACTTTTGGGCTGGAAAATTATACAATTATAAAATTAAGAATTGGAGAAAAGGTAGTATTTATGTTGCATAATTCTTTGAGTTCCACTTTAGTATTGTAGTTATAAGCATTTATTAAATCTGGCATGTCACTTACTTTTGAAAACTATCAATTGTTATCAAGTATTTTGCTAAATTTAATAAAAGTAGTGTAATATATATATATATTGACATTCATTACTATTCTTGCAGCAGATGTGTTGGTGAACGCTCACCTGATTGTTTTCAGACAGCTTTTTCTTATGTTTTCACTCTCATTTAGGGTTTTCTCCTTCATTTTTTCACAACAAAACAGAGAGTAGTTCTTTTCATTGTTATTTGCCCAAAAAGTGCCTATAGATGTTTCATATCGCAAACAGAAGTCGACCTTAGTGCCCTCTTCTCCAAACGGAGGTACTAGTGTGAGTTTGAAAGAGAAACAATCCATCCCACCACTGTTTGACCCAGGCACATACTCTGCCAACAGATCAAAATGACTTTTCCATGAATCTAAAGAGGTACGCACATTAACCATTTTATCAAAACTAATATTCTGCACACGAACAATTCCTCTTAGAGTGGTGGTCCCAGAAAGCAACTCCAAACTTTCCAGTTCTAGCTTCTGCTCGTGAACCCGCAAAGCTAGCTCTTCAGCGGTCTGTGGAAGAGTGAAGAGAGGAACCATGTAATACTCCTTATCTTCATTCAAGTCGCTCTCCAGAGAGGCTGATGGGTCAGTTACTCCCCAAGCATCAAACTGTTTCACTGAGACGAGACTCAAACCGAAGGCGTCAGCAAAGGACACTCTTCGGCTGCTGGAAGGGGGAGGAATGGAGTCATCAGAGGAAGCTGAACTCCGTCGTCTTGGTATAGGTGAAGATTTGGGCTTGATCCCTTCCAGACCCAGGGACTCCTCATCCTCATCCCAGGGGCAGGATGCCGGCAAGCTCAGTAGGTTGGAGCTGGCCCCAGTGGGGCTGCATAGCACTCCCACAGACTCCATCAGGCAGTGTGGCACAGAGTGAGAGGAACTCAGCTGGTCAGCCAGCAACTGACGTGCTGTGACTTAACTTATGGAATCAAGTTACATTTGACATTGTAGGGAAAAGCCAACTCTATATTTAGGGCAGAAACAACTCGAGCTATGCAGTCAGAGCTCAGGGGGCCCATGAAAAAATATGTTAGAGGCACGCTTCAAACAGCGTAACATTGTTATGCATACAAATACACAGCAAATATATGTGTCAATGTCTTTAATGAGATGATGAAAGGGACAGTTCACACAAAAATTTTAATCCTGTCACTACTCTGATCACTCACTTTACTCGGCTTGATGTCAGAGCAGAATTTAAATTTGGGGTGATCTTTTAAATAAAAATAAATAAAATCTGTAGTATACTAAAACTCAAAAGCCACAACTCTGTGTAAAGTGCCCCATTATGCTTTATTTATTTATTTTTTACCTATCAGGCAGTGTGTAACAAGTGAATGAAAAAAGTCCTGCGAAGTTTTAAATATGAAAGAGCACCGTGTACCATATATTCTTTCTTTTAGGAATTGTTGTCTCCCAAAACAAAAAGTCGCCTCTTAATCATTGAAACAAGTCGTTTTTAAAACGAATTCCAAGTTACTTCATGTTGAGTCAACATGAAACATTAGCGTTTTGCCCACACACTTGCTGGTCTTTTTGCAATGATCTGAATGAAAATGCTAATTCATAAGCTTGATCTCATCTAGAAGGCTGCCCCGCCAGAGGTCGCATTTGAATGCTGCAATGTTCATCGAGGATTATTAATAGATTGTAAACCCTCCCAGACCTTTTCCAAAAATGCTTAAATGTCATGTTTTAACCATTAATTTTTGCTTTTAACTTCCAGAAGCCACGGCCTTAAATCAGACACAGCTATTCTTTGCCACTAGGTGCCGCTTTTGGAGCGGTAAAATATCGGTTTCCCTGTAACGCTGTACACAAAGCTAACTTTGCTCACAAAAGTAATTCCATACTTTATCAGGCATTACAGACCAGATGAACATGAGACCAATCGGACCAATCACCATAGATTAGTGTCATGCAAAGAAGGGATTTGGAAAAATGAATCGTTGAACGAATCATTTGGGAGTCAATGAGCAAGTAAGTTCAAATAAATGCAAATTATAAGACAATGAAAGAGTTTTTGAGCTTGCATGTGTGTCAACCTGTTGTTAACTCCCAAAATCAAAATATGTATCTTTCATTACCCATAATATGGGCACTTTTAAGCTACAGCTTTCAGAAAGGAACAGGCTGTGCTGCTTTTAAATAGGCCTACTTGGACACAAAAAAATACAGTGAAGGAAACCACTTGAGATCCAACAGGATTGTTGCCACTAGACAAACAAATTTCCCTGTTTGCAAAAGCTCATTTCACATTACCTCCATCTAGAGGAACTTTGAGGAATTTTTCTGTACTTCCAGATTGAAGGACAGATGTTCTCTCTATAATTCTTACCCTTTACCCCTTTGCTGGACTTAAAGTGTTTACACTGAGCATTTTTTCCATTCTGTACTTTCAGTTTATGTTTTCAGGTTACATTTGTAATGTTAAGTTCAGTGTTTAAAGAATAATGTTATCCATGTCATTCATAGCAAAAACCGTGCTTTTGCACTGTCATGTTTCATATTTTTGAGGCAAACAAACTTTAAGGCAGAGTGCAGCATTTTATTAGAGATCCAAATAATGGTCTAAAAATACACTTGCAGCGTGCTTTGTTCATTTATTGCATTTTCTTTTACCTTTATGTATTTATTCACGCTTTAGTGGTAAAAGTATGTTGTATACAACCAGAATGGACACCTTCTCTAAAATGGTTAGCAGTGTGTTGGTGATGGTGAAGGGTGGGATAAGTGGAGTCAGATCTGTTTCTGCAAATAGATCCACCTGTTTTCTTTTAAATGATGATGATTGAGACTAATACCTAAAAATAAAACACAAAGCTGGTTAGCAAATGCTAAAAGCAAATGCAATATTTTTTTAAAAGCACATTCATCACCTGTAGTAACTGGGTTTGAAAGGGCCATATTTACTCAAACCCATATATTTGGCTTGTTCATCGGTGAGCTCAGTCAGGTGTGCGTCAAAGGTCTGCAGGTGCAGGTTTGCAACATATTCATCTGGTGCACAAAATACTGAATCAGCTTGGAATGTAATTTTTATCCAAATATGATTTTTACATTATGAAATATGGATGGAAAATATAGAATTCTGGCATTGCATTGTTACCCAGTTTCTTCGGAAGGAGATAGACATCTTGCTTGTAGCGACCCTCAGGGGCATTGAAGAGCTCAATCAAAGCCAAAGCCTTCAAAAAAGTATACAGAAAGCTAAACATGTAAACAAATTTGAAGAGAAGACCTATCTATTCACTTTCCACAAAACAATTTCAAACCCAAGTATATCCTAAAGGCCCATTCACACCAAACACGATAAAGATAACGATAATTATATTTGCGTCCACACCATAGACTGCAAAAAAAACATGGACGTAGTGCCAGTGACGTCAAAGTAGGCGGAGCTGACCGTTTGCTATGTTGTAACCGCATCACCACGCATCACTCTCGGATTATCTAAAATAGGCAAAGAGCCAGGAGCTGATTGATAAAACCACGCCCACCTAGTTCATTCCACCTGTCACTCAAGTTGTCGCGCCCTTAATTATGCAGAACTTTAAGACTTAATATAATTTAAAAGGATGAGTTATAAAAAAAATAACACCCCCCTCAGAGTTTTTTTTTTTTAACCAGGCTGTAAATGTTTTTTTTCCTACTGTATAGTTGGGTATTTTAACATAAACTAACATGGAATTGACTTCCTTTTGCTAATCGATGAATTGCAGTTTTAGTCACTTTCGTGTTGGCTTCATGAGAGAGCATTGGAGGTTGCCTCTTGGTCCACACCATCGAGTGATATTGTCTGCTTATTATAAGATCAAGCGCATGTTCCACTTTAAATTCTCTAGCGCGTGATAGCAGGATTGATTCTGATTGGCTGTCGATGTTTATATAGTTCATCAGCTGGAAAAAATCCTTCTGTAAAACGATTTCAACTATGTCGTTGTGTTGTAGACCCTGCTATTCTTTAACATTAACAACGATTTTTAGAACTATATTTTTATCATTATCGTGCTTTGTGTGAACGAGGCTTTAGGGCAGGCATGCTTCCCATTTACAATGTGTCACACTAAATGCAAATGTTCTTTTAAAGTTTTTATTGCAATGCCCAGCTAGAGTCTTTAATGTTTAGGCTACATAAAAGGAGAACTTTAGCCTTTAGGCTACTATTTTAAAACCTCATTTAAATTCATGTATTAGCAAAGTGCTTTCATACCTGTGTGGTGGCTGTGATGGAAAGCACGTATATGGGTATGGTGGAGGAGCTTAGATTAAGGACGCGGCCCTTAGAATCAAATGGTAAAACAGTAACCATGCCATTAACATTAATGACCAATATGCCATGAGGTTTGTATTGAGGAAGTGTAGATTATAGCTTAATATGATTTACACAACCACTGCTTTGCAACACAAATTGCTCCAAACATGCTGAAAAATAGGGTCAATATGTTTCTGTTTTATATTTTTAATGGTTTTCTCTTACCTCTGCAAGGAGTACTATTCTCTTGCCATCAGGCCAAATAATGTGATCCACTTGTGCTCTCACATGCTGCCAAACTAACTCAGGCGTACTTAGACTGTTCTGAAAATTCAAAAGTAAACACAAAATAATGCAGGCAATTAAATAGTTGTCATCACTAATTGTGTGTTTTATTAGTCCTATAGCCACTTACAACATCTATTTCTGTATTAGAGCGTCCCATGTTGCAGACAACACAGCCATTCTTCATTAGGTCCATGTGTTCCCTCACAACAACGTTTTTGTTACCTGTGTAGACAAAGGGTCAGCTGTCAAAGCACACAGTGTCGGGTAATATTACAGTTTTATTTATGATATTGCGCCACTTGCCTGTGCAGGTGATAACCATGTCCAGTTGTCTAACAACATCACCAAGTTTGGCCAACCGAAAGCCATCCATGCTAATCGAAATACAGTTAGTTGTCAGGGTTGCAAAATATAACACTCAGTATGAGTTCTTTTTAAATAACTAATATCTTACCATGCTTGTAGAGCACAGATGGGGTCGATTTCGGTTACATACACCACAGATCCCATCGCTTTCAGAGCTGCAGAACAACCTTTTCCCACCTGTGGGCACCAATATTTACACTTGTGCACACAAAAACAGAAGCCAAAACTATAATAGCTATGTAAAAGTGGCATATTGACAATAGAAACTAGGAGACTTACCTCTCCATATCCACATACAGCCACCTGCTTTCCCCCAAACATGATATCAGCAGTCTTTTTCAGACTAAGAGAATAGGAATAAGACATTAGTAGTAGGTTTAATCATATAAATACTGCAAATTTATTGGAGAAACACTTGTATTGTGTTACTGTACCTATCCAGGATGGACTCCCTGCAGCAGTAGAGATTGTCAAACTTTTGTTTAGTGACCGAGTCATTCACATTTATGGCTGGCACACATAGTTTTCCAGCTTTAGAGAGTTGATGAAGTCTGATAAATCCGATGCAAAAACATGGGAAAAGCTGTGAGTTTTACTGTCGAATAGCCTACTGTTAATACAGTGCAGTCATTAGAAAGCGACTCAACCTGTGAATGCCTGTGATGCTTTCTTCAACAATACCCTTGACTTTCTTGAAGAGGTGAGGATATTTCTTGTATACCCAATGTGTCATATCTCCTCCGTCATCGAGGATCTAGAAAAGACCATTAACAAACTTCTGTTTACAGGTGAAAATGCCAGATAAGGGACACTATTGATCCTTGAAGGGAAAGTGGTCCCATATCACTGAAGGCACTTGTACCATGTTTGGCTCCCAGCCCTCCACATTTACACAGCGATCAAGACACCACCAGAAGTCATCCTCAGATTCTCCCTTCCATGCAAACACTGGAAAATCTGCCATGACGAGCAGAGGGCAAGACAAGGGTGAAATCAAAAAAGGTAAATGATCATAAAGTGGAAAATATGACAGTTAGACTGAGTTTCTTTTACCTTTCTCAGCTAAAGCAGCTGCGACTTCATCCTGAGTGGAGTAAATATTGCAGGCTGCCCACCTACACTGAGCCCCTAATGCCACCAGACTCTCAAACAGCACCTGTTTAGCAAAAAGTGTATAAGTATAAATATATGACCCATTACTCCAATCTTAAATGTCACATGATCCTTTATAAATTTGATATGCAAATTTGGTGCTTAAAGGAATAGTTTACCCAAAAATGAAATTCGGTCATCATTTACTCACCCTCATGTAGTTACAAACCTGCATAAATTTAAATTTGCAGAACACAAAGTAAGATTTTTTAAAGGTTAAAAACAGGCTGTTTTGGGTCACCATTGACTTCAATAGTATTTTTTTCCTACTGTAGAAGTCAGTTTTGACACAAAGCAGCCTGATTACAAACTTTGTGCATGACAGAACAAATAAATTTATACAGGTTCGGGAAGTTGAGTAAATAATGACAGAATTGTCATTTCTGGGTGAACTATTTGACGCATTTATTATCGATGTTAGAAACAGCTGTGCTGCTTAATATTTTTGTGGTATATTTGATCATTTTTTCCTGGATTTAACAGTACGTGTATTTACTTATTTATCTATTGTTTTGTAATCAGCTGAGGTAGGGGTATATGTTGCTGGGGGTTTCATGTTCAACAGGGACTGTTGACCTTCTAAAACAGGTTTTGTTGGGTTTGTATCTGAGTTTTTTCTTTTAGCATGATACAGTATACATTTAAATGTCATGAAGGAAAGACACTTACAGCTGTCTGGGCCGTGACATGGGTGCATCCCACTATTTTCGCCCCTGCCAATGGTTTCTCTCCCTGTGCAGCTTTTCTCAAGGCCATTAGTGCAGTCATCTCTTTAATTAATAACAAAATGCACACATTTATTACATTTGTTATTGAACATTGTACAAATCGTATGTGTTTTAAACCATGCTGTGTGCCTACCATCCTCGGCAAGTTCTATCTCTCGACGGCCAAAGTCTGCCAGTGTCATGTTTTTAACGCAGAAGTCCCTGTTCCCTTTAGAGTTGATCTGTTGCATGTCTCGAGGACAAACCTCATCTTCTAGATTTTCTGCATCTGAACCCCCTTGAAAAATGAGAAACAAAATGAGAAAGTGAGTCAAAGTGAGATACATATGAAAATACAAATAACTGCTAAAAATAGACGATTTCCAAGTTGAGGGAATTTGTGTGGCATCTACCTGAGCTGTTGCTGTCTGTAGAGGAATGAGAAATAGAGTGGGACAGAGAGCGGCGTCCCGTCTTTGTTAATCGACTGTCAAATTCTCGCATCTGCTCAGGATACTGGATTTGCTAAAGAAAAAAACATATATACTTTTTGTATATACATACTCTAAAAATGTATTTAAAATGTCTTAAATATGTATTTTATATACAAATGCATTACTCCAAAACTTCTCAGTACAGTAGTCAACCTTTTCAAATCTTTATATTTGAGTGCAAAATTAAATCTTAAAAGCAGAAAACCAAAATCTTAAAGCTATTTCTCAAATATAGCTCCCTTTATTTTAAAGTATGGTAGAAATATTAATATAGTGGTATGACACAATATACAGAAACATATTCACAAGATACAAAGAGAACAAATATGCTTTAACTTTCACTTGCTCACTAGCACACAATAAACCAACAAATAATACAATTCAACACAAATTAATATTAACTTCTGCCAATCACGAAAAAAGCACACTCGCAGGAGCAATATCTGTTTCAGAGCTTCATATTTAAGTTTTATGACCTAGTTCTACAAAAAAGCAATTTATCTGGAAATACCTTGATGTTAAGAGACAACACAGCATCTTTTGGTTCCCTGTTTTTATTGAGACTAACCAGGCTGTAGACTTTCCTCATGGTGTCTGATCCTCTTGAGAAATGCGTAGAATAACTCCCTCGTAAGCATTTAAAGGCTGAACCACAACAGTAATTGTCATGCCATGATGTTAAATGAGCAGGCTAGAGAAGCATGGGTCCACTGTCAGATGAAATCCTACACTGTGAGACCAAAGCCTGTGCGATAAATTCAGAGCTCTCTGTCCGCTTACGTCATTCGACAATGATTAAAGTCTGTGAGGTCACAAAAGTTCCCACAAGTCATTTATTAATGCTGGCCGGCTGCCACTGAGCTGCTGCTGTGTAGTTGTAAGAGCGCTGGTCTGTGCTCAGCCCGTGTCTGTGTTCTGGGTTGTTAATGATGATCAAGAACAGGTTATTCGGTTACACATCATTTAGCAGGCTTGTTGTATCCGAATGACTTGCTGTTCTCTCTCAAAAGGGACAGTCGCTGGGGTCAAGTGCCTTGTTCAAGGGCAAAATGGAGGCTTATGCTTTCCAGCACATTTAATTTACCAAGGCAGAAACTGTATTTACTCTTACCACATGTGTCTCCCTTAGCAGATCCTGAGGTCAAGTGATTAAAGACACAGTGGAGGTAAGGAAACTTAATGGCTCTCAGATTCAAGGCGTTTGGGTGTTTTAACCTAGCACACTTAGGTTACTCGGTTCCCTTACCCCACCTTGTGAAAAAACAACAACCGGTTCGCTTCTCACAGAGACAGTCTCCTTGACACAACCTATGGACAAGTGCTCAACACCGAAATGGAAGTATAAGGGAAATTTAACAGCATTGAGATTCACGGGTCTCTGACCTCAGCACTTATGAAGAGCACAGATATTTAACCCTTCACAAATCTGGTGTAAAACAGGACATTAAAGCAATCTGTAATCTAGCACCTTGATCAAGGACTGTCAAGGACTTTCACAGTTTTGGTGCTCTAGACACTCTCCAGTTGAAGTAACTGGGGATCAAGTGCTTTGTTCAGGTCAAAAGGGTGGCAAAGAACGTAATTTCCAAGGTTAGACTTCAGCGCATCTAAGCACTCCATTGCCCAAAACAGACATTTAACCCTTTCCAATCAGTGGCAGTTTTTTATGCTTTGGAGACATTCACATTGCAATGGAGGATAAGACCCTTTGTTCATGTCTAAATTCAAACATATGGTTCTCCATTTCCAAGCCTTGACCCCAGTACTTCAATGAACCCCAGTGATATTTAACCCTTTCAGTATCTTCTATAAAACAGGACATTAACTTTTTTGATACTTTAGGGACATTCCTAACTGTGATCACACACTTTAAGGACAAATAGCTGGTAAAGAAACTACACATCTCCCAGATTCATAGGCCTCGGTTTCATGTCCAGAACAGACATTTAACCCCTTCTGAATTTGACATAAAACAAGAACATGGACATTTCTGTTGCTAACAGGACATTCTCATCAAAGCAACTGATCAAGTGCCTCGTTCAAACACAAAATGGTAATGAAGCTAAACAACTCTGATACTTGGTTCTACCTTTCCAAGGTTTGACCTCAGTGCTATGACCTCTAATGACCAGAACAGGGTTAAAAGCATGGTAGAAATATTAATATAGTGTTAGGGTCATTTTTATTTTATGAGCGTCAACACAATAACAACACTCTTTCAATTTGACATACATACATATTTTTCCAAAGTATAGCAAAAATGCGAGATATGTCGGCCTGGTTAATTGGTTATAATATAAGTAAATATTTGTATGCATGTCTGTATATATGTTTAAATGGTTTAAATTGGGAATACTCTGAACAGAATTATAATGCAGACACTATACATTACTTTAATATCCATTGCATTTCTTCAGCTTCAGTAGCACTTACTCGTTTTGTTCTTGGTGCTTCACTGACGACTCCGTCATTTTCATCGAACACTTCCTCGCTGCTCTGCATTGTTGTGAGCGCAGGTCGCCGGTTGGTTGCTGCTTCCAGCATTCTCAGTAACTTGGAGCTAATTGTCGAATTTCCATTTCCAGCTGTTTCCAGAGCAGAAGAAATTGCAGCTTCGTCATTATGGCTGCTATCATCAGTGCTGTCTTCCATTGGTGGAGTAGCAGACTGAATCTCTGGATTGCTGTTGAGACTGCTGTTCATTTTAATGTCTTTAGTTGGGTGTCAAACAGTTGCTCTTTTGAACAGATGTGGGTCTTAAAGGTGTATAAATATTGCCATCATGTTAACTGGTTGTGGTGTGAAAGACATGGAGGTAGAGGAGTATATTAAGTACCCTTGGGTTTGGTTTATATTTTGAACTTATTTTCGTTATTGTTTTTATTAAATATTAAGCAGAAAGAGCAGCAAATCAGCATTTTATGATGATTTCTGAAGAATCATGTAACACTGAATACTGAGACAATGGAGGAAAAAAATTCTGCTTTGCCATCACATGAATAAATTAATATACTTTGGGTTAATTAGGAATTTTTTCCCCCAATCATCTTCAAGTAAGCAGTGAGTTCACTCGGTTTGCTTGAAAGTGATGGGTTTTATCCGAAGTAAACGAAACCTTTTATTTGATATACTTACATTGACTGGTCAGTTCAGATTCACTTTTAAATTAGTGCTTGTGTATGACATTATAATTTAAATATAGCTAAAATAGTGGTGTTTTTTATTTCCAGAAGGTTTCAGACTGTCATTAAAGTAATACAATGTTTGAGGAAAGATCTGTTTACAGGAAACTCGCCTGTTGTGTTGACTAAATACAGAGTAACAGAAATCATGTGTCTCCTGAGATTAACGTCGCCCCATTTAACAGGTTTTTGCATTCGTTTTAGTTTAATATAAAAGTGCAGCTACAGGCTGGATTTTCATCACGAGAAAATGCTCATTTCTAACAGATTTAAGACTGCCATTTTTCACTGACTGATCAAGAAATCTCTAAATTCTAACGTGGCTGTGTAAATTGATAGTGACTGTCCCTTACTATTGCAACTTTTTATTGATACTGCCATATCCCTAGCTGTCACTATAGAGCTTACATCAACCTGACCTTCATTTTTTATGAATTCAGACTAAAAGGTGACTCTCAGACATGACACTTGATATGCTGAAAATCAGTGCATGGTAGACCATGACATATCCAGGAGCCCTCCAACAACAACAACAACAACAAAAGCTTAACAACATATATGAGTGGATCGGTAATTAGGTGAGACATTTGTCTACCAGAATGAATGTCCAAAAAACAATAATTCTACATTAATAATTAATTAATGTGAAGGAATAAATTATATTAGCTTTATAATAGCTTACAAAATTTAAATTTTATCTTATCTAAAATCAGTATAAAAACATTTATGGCGAACGGACGGCTGCCTCAACTTCAACTGCTTCAACGGATCTATTCCAGTTAAATTAGGGAAAGTAACGCCGCCTTGTGGTGAGTTCTTTTAGTAATTTTTCCATTTTTGTATAGGGTACAATAACTCCACCAGGGGGAGCAGTGATACAGTGTTTGTATGTACAGTATATGTATGTGTGTGTGTGTATGTGTAAACGTTTTAAAGTTTCTTTCTTTTTGTTTCGTGAGTTTATGATTGTAACTGCTGCCTGTATACGTATATATATATATATATAGAGAGAGAGAGATGGATAGATTTCAGTAATAGTTGGAATATTTTCTGTTGTGATACCTTTAGATGACAAATCCAATCAAACGACCTTAATGTCTATAGATTTTACCTAAGAACTTATTTGTACAATAAGAAAAACAAATTTTAAGCCAACACTTTGACAAATTGACTAATGACTAATTTGTCATGGATAATGGATAAGAATAGAACAAAAAGAAAATACAAAGAATTATTTTTTTAAGATGTTCTGAAGAAAAAATACAATTCTTGAACACCTGAAAGTAGTTTAACACATACATACTCACACACACATATATATATAGGCCTATATACATAGGCATGATATATACTGTATATATAGGCTAATTCTTGCTTTGACTGTATTTGTAAGTAGTTTTCATTTTTGCTTCCCAATAAGACTTCAGAGGCCTTCAACAGTTCAGCAACTAGACATTTATCAGTTATTAAACAATACAGATGATAAAGACAATAGTGGCCTTAAGCTGAATGCTGTTTTTTTCACTTTTTTGCATGGTGTGGATTGTCTTTGTTACATTGTTTAGTTGATTTTAACGACATCACTTGAATAGTGCTGTAAGGTAGACTGTAAAGAGACGTGTCATTTATCCCGTCGTCCCAGTGACCTTTAAACTGATCGTGGCTTCATTATCTCATACCCAGCTCTGATCACACCGGACACAGATAAGAAAACCAGTCGTGATTTTGTTTTAGCCAGCCAATGAATGAATGGCGCGGTGCTACTTGAGCTTTACAGTGGCAGGTCAAACAAAAGGAAGTCTTAACCACGCCACGGTACTGTAAAAAAGGAGGACACACCTATTTCTGCTCTGCTCCATTGGAGAAAGTAAAAGCTTTGTCCTTGTACCTGTCTCCTACTGTACTTCAGAAGACAAGACCAACTTCGGCGGGTTAAAACAATCTGGTAAGCTTCACAGTTTCATTTAAAATACGCATGATTTTCATAAAGCAATGTCAGTGTATAACATTCATTGTTGAGCACCGCTAGAGTACTTTTACACGTGATGAATGACATGCTTGTTCAAACATTCCACGTTTGCACTGCTTTCAATGGAAATATCCCTGTATTATACAAAGTCTGCAATCCCCTGCTTCGCATCAGTTAAACACTGATTTAATCTCACAATAATGACAAGCTTGGTGTACAAAACAGTAAGAGATTATTACAGGCTTTGGTCCATTTTGCCTACAGTAATTCTCTTGTTTATTTCACATGATTTCTGCAAAGTATCCTAGTGGAATGGTTTAAAATGGGGATTTTTTATCCCGACTAAGACCAGTAAATGCCGGGAACCTGTCTGAATGGTTAGGCCTAAAGCAGGCTTATAATGAATGTAGGTTAACCCCTTTGTTTTCTAATGACTTACAGTATATATGAGCACATTTGAAATAAACAGCAGGTCATTTCTTAAGACAATAGAATGGCAATATAAGGCTTAAGAGACAGAGGTCATACACAGTATCTGGTCATGTGAATTAAGCACATGCTTTTAAAAATTCACATTTTTTCTTATATTTAAAATTGTTACTAATTGTTTCAAAACCTTCAATATAAAATCACAAAAGTGCTGTGTAAATAGGGTTTCAATCATTAGCCATACATGACGAAAACATATATCAGCAAATATACATAATTATGCATTTATTTTCAATTAAAAACGCTGTAGCAGGGCTAGAAATGTGTAATATTCACAGTACAGCACAGTCCTGAATAATTGCCTTTTAAAATAAAGATATAACAATGGTATAAATAATAACATTAAGACCTCATTTTATTAAAACGATATTTTTGTGGCATCCTTAGCCATAGTCCCTGCAAGGAACCATCCTTTTTATGATGGATTTCGGCAGTTTTAACCTTCTTAGTTTCACTTAAAGGCCCAAAGTGCACTTGTAAGGCTCCTCGGTGCAATTGAACTACTCCTTGGACCATATAATAGAGAAAAATAAATCTCAACCGATATCTAAATAACCATATAATTTATGCAACGGGGCCACTCATCAGCCAATCCCTAGCGCGCATGCGCGTGCTGCAGACGGGCGTATATTGTTTCACAGGTAACGCTGAACCAATGGGCTTCAAAGTCACGTACAAGGTTCAAACGAGCTTTCGGTGTTTGGTGGTTAACAACACATTTATTTATTTATTATTTAAAACTTACATTAATAAAATTGACCCACAATTGGAGCCTAATAAAACAGCCTAAGTGGAAGGATATTCAAGGTTGTTGACTGGTTTGCAGTAAGGGTTGGGAGAAGCTGGGTGAGAATCTGAATCATCTGTGCTGTGGAGGGGAGGGTGATCAGACGGCTCTCGTGTTGGGAGAAGGGCATATATCCGCAGCATTCCCCTGCATCCTCCTCCAGTAGCTAATCCCAGTGTCTGTCCATTCACCAAGTCAACGTTCATCTAGAGAGACCTCGCCTGCTTCTACAGGGTTAAAATGGCCAGCAGCTTCGCACGGATTTTGTCCAGTAAGAGGAAGGTGGGAATCTTGTCGTTGGTCGGTGCGGGATCTCTGACCGTGGGATTCTTCCTGAATAGAGAGCAGCATGTCAGTGCAGGAGCGCACGTCCGGAGAATCTATCCTGCCAGGTAACTAACGACAGCATCTTACACAAAACAATGACATTTTGTGAGAGAACGCCAAACAAACCATGCATTGTATTGCACAAATGCCTAAGCCTAATGCCTAATGCCTAACCGGGCGTCAAAATATGTTTATTCATACGAGTCAGGAATGGTTCAGTTATATTCGCTATATTTTATTAGCCTATGTATTCTATATCGAAAAATGTAAAAAAAAATTACTTTAGGGTATTTTTTTTAAATATTCCTTCTCGAATAAATGTTTTGATTTTTTACACCTTTTATGTAGCTACAAAATGATGAATACAAATTAAGGATTTATTTATTTGTTTGTAATAATTCACATTTAATGTAGCACTTAAACATTTGCTGTGTCTAAGAACACAAGGCAGGCAGCTTGAAAGGTTTTAACGCGTATAGAACGCGTCTATGCCATTCTAGAACGCTTTGTGTGCAGCTTCAGAGGTTCTGAACGCGTTCGATGCGCGGTTATGACGTTGAAAGCGTTGTATTGATAGAGCTCAGAACGCGTCTTTGACGCTCTGAACGCCGACAGGCCCAACAAAAAAGGTGTCTTTGGTGGACAGCTTGTCTGGATTCGAGACACAGCCATTCTCCTTGATTTTCAGCTTAGTTCTTTTGCCTCAACAGTGCTGAATATCCAGATTTGCGGAAGCACAATAATTGTATGGCCAGTCACCTGACTCCTGCTGTATATGCCAAGCTGTGTGATAAAACCACTCCGAATGGTTACACTTTGGACCAGGCTATCCAAACTGGTGTGGATAACCCAGGCCACCCCTTTATTAAGACCGTAGGAATGGTGGCCGGAGATGAGGAGACATATGAGGTGAGAGGATATAATATAATACACTTTTGGCATATTGAAAGGTTAGCAATTTTTAGAACAACAGTACATCAAATATGTTTTTTTGTATAGGTCTTTGCTGACATCTTTAACCCAGTCATCAAAGAAAGACACAATGGTTATGACCCCTGTAACATGAAACATCCCACTGACCTGGATTCCAGTAAGGTGAGAAGAAATGTTTTAGCTACACATATTGTGGGCACTTTTATTTATTAGGCTATGCTTTCGTAATTATTTTCTTTGATACTTTTCAACTGAGTTTTTAAAGTGGATTTTATAGATATTTTTAAATATATTTATAGATACATTTTTGGGTTTTAACCATGTCACAGACCCAGACATTGTAACACGTTTACTTAACAACATATTATACATAATTACAAGCAACTAGCACAGTGTGTTGTTAATTAATTACTTAGTACTTATTTGTGTAATTACACTGTAACATGGACACAATAACTATCTATCTATTTACAGTTCGTTTTCAAAAACAGTTAACTTTTTTTTTTTTTTTTCAAAAATCATGTTAAAATTATGTAATGTTTTTAATGTGTTATAGCTGTATTTATTTTTTGTAATCTTTTTAACCAAATCAAAAATTGGTTAAAACACGATTTTTAAGAATTGTTGTCTGCTTTTGCAAACTAGCTCTTCATATATATATAGATTCAAAGTGATATTAAAATTATATTTTATTATATAAAAAAAAAAAAAATTTAATGAAAACTAAATTGTAATGAAATAAGCTAATGCATAAAAACACAAAATGCAAATTTTAAAACTAATGTTTAAAACGTCATTTCTACCACTGCTATTTCCAGCAAAAAATTACACAATGGGGTAAAAAACAAAATGTGCACAGTTATATAAAATCCCTAGTTTGCCTTTTTTCCTAAGATTTATTTTTTGGTATTTTATGTGTTATTTAATATTATATTTTTATTTGGTATTTCCATCCCATCAGATACGGGGAGGCCTTTTCGATGACAAGTATGTGTTATCATCTCGAGTCAGGACAGGCAGGAGCATCCGAGGCCTGAGTCTGCCCCCGGCCTGCACTCGTGCTGAGCGCAGAGAGGTGGAGAGGGTCGTGATCGATGCCTTGGCAGGTCTAAAGGGTGATCTGGCTGGAAAATACTACAGCCTCACTCAGATGACTGAACAAGAGCAGCAGCAGCTCATCGATGTGGGTATACTCACAAATGTGATGATATGTAACCCGATACGGTTTTATCCTCACCTTTCGTTTTGCTATATAGGATCACTTCCTGTTTGACAAGCCTGTATCGCCCCTGCTGACATGTGCAGGCATGGCTCGCGACTGGCCCGACGCAAGAGGCATCTGGTGAGTTTTGAAGGGGTTGATGGGAAATCCAGAAATAGTCAACCTCTACGGCCATGTGCTGTGGTTTGATATTGATCACGGAGTGTACCCGTGGCTCGCTTACACTTCCTGCATTATTCATCCTCTTGTTTTCCTCTTCTTCCTGCCTGCAAGGGAAAGTGTGGCCAGTGTTGCCAGACTCAATTTGGAAATTACCTTCAATTTAATACCCTAAAGGTTTTTGAGCTAACAAAGCACTTCTGAGACCATTTGAGACTAAAAGTGAGACTAAAATGTAATAAGGTCAGGGGTAACTAGGTTTGGCAAATGAGAACAGATTCTTAATTTAAACAGAACCATTTTACTGGTGTATTGGCATATTAAATTACGCAACAAGCATGAAACATAAAACGCAACTATTGTATCAATTGGTTGTTTTTGTAAATGAAAAAAATGCAGTGCAATCAGTGCAATTTAACGCCCAATGAATGAATCATTTTTACTGAATCAGAAATAAACAGTGCAGCCAGATTCTTAAACAAATGAGTCGGTTCTTTCTTTACAGAGTGAGAAATATACAGCACAGCCAGTGTAGTCTGATTCCAGATTAAATGCCTCAGAGATTATTCTTTTGACTGAATCAAAAACATACAGCACAAGCAGTATAGTCTGCCTCCGAACATAGGACTCAATTTTTTTTCTGAACCCAAAACATGCATTGCAGTCTGGTTCCCAAACAAATGACTAATAATTTGGAACATATTAAAAACATACAGCACAACCAGTGTCATCTGATTCATATTCAAATCTCAATCTTACCCACTATTTTGTTTATGTGCATGGTGGAGATCTCTTTAAAAGTCTCATTCAAAACTCAAAAACGTTTCTTGTCACATGCATTTATTTACAGGCCAAAGATTTTGGCCTCAATATTTCTGCAGAAGGCAATAATTCCTGTTAATTCCAGGCACAACAATGAGAAAACCTTCCTGGTGTGGGTCAACGAGGAAGACCACACTCGTGTGATCTCCATGGAGAAGGGGGGCAACATGAAGAGGGTCTTTGAGCGTTTCTGCAAGGGTCTCCAAGAGGTGAGGTCATGCACTGTGTTGTGTAGTAACTGTTGAAACTGCATAAGCCTCTTTTATTTATCCAGCACAGATGCTGCAGCTGTGTTTATTGCAGCTCAGAGCAATGCCCTTTTGTGTTCAGTTACAGTTGTAAACACATCATCCTGTAATTATGCGCCTCTTAGTCGAAAAGGGAATCATTAATATATGTCCTATGTTTAATTTTTGAGTTAAATCTATTGTATCTTTCTCATAAGACTCTGTCTTTGTCCCTCAGGTCGAGAGACTAATTCAGGAGAAGGGTTGGGAATTCATGTGGAACGAGCGCTTGGGTTACGTTCTCACCTGTCCATCAAACCTGGGCACAGGGCTACGAGCTGGCGTCCATGTTACTCTTCCTCGCCTCAGCAAGGTCCTCGCTCTGGAAATACTTTAGAAACTTATCATGTTAACTGTTTTGCACTTTTTTTATTGTCACAACTATGGTAATATTATTGCATTTGAATATTTATGTTTACTTTTCTCTTGCAGGACCCTCGTTTCCCTAAGATCCTGGATAACCTGCGACTCCAGAAAAGGGGGACCGGAGGAGTGGACACCGCAGCTGTTGGAAACACTTTTGATATTTCCAATCTGGACAGGCTGGGCCAATCAGAGGTCAGTGGTGTCATAATAAATAAATCAATCAATATGTTGAAGTAAAAAAATTAGATCATGAAATCCTTTACTGTTTTGAAAATTAGTAAATTTAAGAATTTAGGGATTTTAGTCATGTTTCACATTTGCCGGGTGTTACGCTCAGGCCCAATATATTGTGGTCATTTTTGGGTGCACTGTTTCTTTAAAAACTGAAAATTAAAAAAACAAACATAACTTCTCGTCTCTTTCTATATACGCTCAGGTCCAGCTGGTTCAGACTGTGATAGATGGAGTGAACTATCTCATCGAATGTGAGAAGAAACTGGAGAGAGGACAAGACATCAAAATCCCCGCCCCCCTCAGCCAGTTTAAATAGACCGGAGGTCTCGCTTAGCTCCTCCTCCTCCTGACTCCTCCCTCTTGTGTGTTCAATATCCCCGATACTGATTTATAAGCATGCCTCTGTGTTTCGCCAGACAGACCACACTCCAGTATAAAACAGAGTGAATGTATCGTACATCATGATTGTGTTCATGTGGCGCTATTGATTTCTTACATTGTAACTTACTTGATTGTGTTGCAATAATACTATAAGAGCCATTTTCAAGATATGCCTCAGGTGTCAGAGAATTAAACCGATGTTTTTGCTGAAGATGCTGACGATATAAAATGCTGAAGGGTCTCACCAGAGTGTTTTTTTGTACATTTTACTGTTGTTTTACATGAAGTAGATGGACAAGCAAACTACTCAGTCACGTTTATATGATGCACTGGGAAGTTGTGTTGCACTGACACCTAGTGGTGTGGATGAAGAGTGGTTGAAGCGCTTTATCTGAAGTCAAATAAAGTCTATAATATATAAAGTCATATACTCTATACATTGGCTATGCCAAATTGACTTTTGAGAGAGTCTAATGAGGTGATTTGCTAATGAGGTGAAATCACAAGGCTGTTGGAAAATTTAAATAAAAAGCATAGCCAGATTGGTAAAACGAATAATAATGTAATTAGAATTCATTAAAAACCGTCAATTGCCAACAAGCAGGTATAATTACAATATATTATAAAGATGAAAAGGTTTATTATCTTACTAATGAAATGACTAATGTCACTTTTAAAAGAATTTTAACGATAGACATTTTGTTATTAATGAGAACTGTGTGTAAAACAACAACAACTTTTCCCCATTCAATTTCGGTGACAGAAGTCAGAGCAGGTTTGCTGATGCATTCTTCTCAGCATTGATACTGGTTGAGTAAAGCCTCAGCTGTCACAACAAATAAAAAAAACTAGTGACTTATCAAATTCAAGTAGAAGTAGAAAGCCATTACAAAGGAAATCAATATTTTGCAGAATTGTAGGATCCAGACTGGCTCAGGAAAATGACTGGCTATCATGAAAGTGCTTGGGGTTCATACCCACCTAATTTATCCTGGATCCGGTCAATCTCCTCTAGGTGGCACTGGAGCTTTTGCATCAGCTGGAAGTAATGGTGGAGACTGTGCTCATGCCAGCACTCTGTTTCACAGTCGTCCTGAAACTCAGCCGCCTTAATAAACGCTTCCAGACCGATGTCCCACTCCATCTCATGTCTCGATGTATGGTCGTCCAAATTAACATTTGGACTTGGTTGTTCTTCCTCATCTTTGTCAGGTTTGTGGTCCTTCTGGTCTGTGGTCCTTTAACATGTTTTATTTCATGACATATATTACAAAAAAGTTATATTTGCTTTAAATAAGCTTGATGATATCAAAATCTTGATAACATAGAAAGTTGTTAACAGTGTCTAACTAGTCTAAATTTTAAAAACAAAACAAATCCAACCTCACTGAAGAAAAGTAAACAGTAAGTACTTAAATAAGAAAAAAACATCATCCTCTGCAATAAGACAAATAACTGAACAAAATGAATAAGAAATACATGCACTGTATAAAGTAATCAAATGCATAAAAATGCTGCTGTGTAAATTAAATATATATTTCTGCTTATCAAAGTTACAAAATTGATTTAGTCAAGAGCAGCGAGAGATTTTCTTTTCTTTTGTTGTTTGTTTAACAGAAAGACAGACAGCAGGATTATTAGACTACTGTCCCTTTAAGAGCCGCATAGATCCAATACACTATTGCACGTGTGATTTTAAACAATGCTTGAAATCGCATGCAAATGAAATGTAGCACAGCAACATCGTGTGAGTGTTTAACCATGATAGAAACATTAGTTTAAAATTCCTACTGGTTTATTGTGTGTTCCGATATATTGTTTAACAAGCCAACATAAACTACTAGCAAATCAAAATCTATTATTTGTTCACCTACCCCATTTGACTTGCTTTGAACATCTCTGCTCTGTGCAGGATATTCATTTGCTGCACCTCTTTGGAGAGCTTGTTACGAACTTCCTGAAAGTCATTAACTGTGGACATAAAGGAAACAAATAAAATGTTGTTAATAATATCCATTCAAACCCTCCGGGAGGAGGCACCGGGGCGACCTAGGACACACGGTGTTCCCCCGGAAGTGTCTGGGGAGAGGAAAGTCTGGACGCCCCTGCTTAGACTACTGCCCCCACGACCCGAACCCAGTACTATTCAAAGGGTTGGGGTCATCAGGGCTTCTGGACATTTTTAATTATTTTATAGAGAGGGAGAAAAATATACCCTGAAAGGAGCTCAATCAACATTTTTTAATATATTGTAGGAATACTTACTTAGAAGGGTCAAAAAAGAACAGGTCACCAAGGCTCCAAAAAAAAACCATGTCATAATGTACAATTTACAGAGATTATGGTATAGCTCTGGAACTTTCTGAACGGCTCCTATTAAATCAAGCCAATGCTCCAAGGTAAAAATACTGAAGAGTGTGATGAGTGCACTGGGTAAATCTCTAAAAAAAATAAAAATAAAGGCACAACTATTAAGAACACGTTTAAAATAAACTGTTCAAACTGTCACAATGAAAATGGCCTTACTTGAAATCATTCTTGTACAGCAGACCTTCAACATTGGAGTTGGTGTATTCTTCAAAGAGGACAACTCCAAACACAGCAAAAAGAAAAAAGCTCATTATCAAGATTGGAAATATCAATTTCACGGTCTGTTGAAAGAAGGTAGCTTTGTTAGTTTCATTGAAACATTGTGGCTTGCACCTAGTTTGTGGATAATCACATACCCCACATGCACGGTAGATTATCTGCAACATGAGACGAATATTCTTGAACCTGGAAATGATTTTCAAACATCGGACGACACGTAACTGGACGAAAAGCTTCAAAAACTTTTGTGATTTCAAAGCACCTCTGAAGGTCTCGGGGATAACCGCTGGAAGAATAGGCTAACAGAAAAACAAAAGTGTCAAAGTTACTGGATTGTTCCAGCAACTGAGTATGGAAAAAACACTCTTCTTTTTTAAATGATCAACAATGAAGTTACATTGAGGCACCCACAGTTGAAGCGAAAATTGTCAATTTTTAGAGGATTTAAAGGAAATGTAAGGATTATTAAAAGCACATAAAAGAATTCTTCTGTTTTTGGTTTTATTTGAACTGTGCCAATAATGTTGCATTTAAAGGAACAGTTCACCCAGGCCATTTAAGATGTGAGTTGTTTATTGGTTGGAACAGATTCTGAGAAATTTAGTCATATCCAAGAGTCCAAAAGTCCAAATTAAAAAAAAAAGTATAAATATATCTACACATTTTTAGCTAATTTTCATTTTTGGCTAAACTGCTCCTTTAATAGTTTTAACCTCAAAACAGTATTTATTTATTTGTAATAATCCAGTTTTCATGACAGGAATGACCTTTTTCAGATTTAAGAAAAATCAAACATTTTCTTTAGAGATATATCCATATTAAATACACTAGTATCCACCTTTCAGTGAAGCATGGATTTACACAATTAGTTTTTTTTTTTTACATCTTTTACTTAATCAATTTAGCTTCTTACCTGTATCTCACATGCAATTTTAGGAATTAATTTTGTAAGTATTTTTTTTTTAATTAATTTATTATTAATTTATTATTATTTATTGACTATTTCACTGATTAACCCAATTCACTTCCACTGTAAGTGTCTCACTGTAACCCAGACTAAAGAAGTCAAAGAACAAATTAAGTATAGCTTAATTTTTAAGCATTCACACCATCAGAGTCACAGCAAAATCAAAGACGTTCCATGGGTTTTTCCAAAACATCCAGAAATCGTCCACCCACTTCAAGATGATTTCCAAAATGTAAACTTGGAGTATAGACAAGTTCAGTAGTTGTAGAACCATCAAGATGATGTCTACGCTCGGATCCTTATAGTCATGATACTCTAAATACGCAAACAGAGATTTCTCATGATAAGTGATTGCTCATGTGCTATTGGTCTTCTATGTGAGCTAATGACCTCTGACACATCTTACCTGCTTCTATTGCTAGTAAAGTGATATTCAAAATGACAAGGAAAATCATAAGAGCATTAAACACACTACCTAATTTTGGTTAAGGAGAGTACACGTTGAGACCGTCTGAAATTTAAACACTGTGCTTCTTGCTTTTTTTGGGGGGGATTTACGGATTTCTTCTGTATAAAAGGATACTCTCTAAGACCCAGTGGCAAAACATATTCAGAGGAGGGTATTTGGAATGACGGTTCAGCACATGATTCAGTCTGGGTTGCTCCTGAGTAATGTCGTCTCTGCTGGGGTGATTGATTGGAAACCTCACCAAGTGATTAGATTCCATGTCCAGACTGGTGTATCGCTTCAGATCTAACACAAAAATATGCAGAAAACATATTTTACATAATCTCCCTTGTTCTTTTCAGCTGGTATTGTATGAAAGTGAATCTTTTTTTTATACTTTATTTAACAATTGCACAATTTACAGGAATGTTAATCTTAATTATAAAAAAAAAATGTGCATTTTCTAACATTGCAGGAGTTTTTATGAAAGTGAATCTATTTATCAGCTTGTCGTCATCATGACATCATCATCCTATTAGGAAAGTGAATTCTTTTAAGTGCACTCTTTATCACTTTACGTGATATTATTCTAAATTGTAAACCCTCTTACCGTTATGTCTTACAGTTTACAGTTTCTGTAAAAATGCAAGTAACTTAATTCTCTTAGTTACAATTAAAGAAGCACACACAATGTCGATATTAACTGTAAAACTGCTAATTGATATTGATAATGAATATTAAAACGTATTAATATAGCTTCGGTCATCAGTACATTGGAATTTAATAACACTTAAAACAAGATTTCTACTACAGTACATAACTTACCAGTCACATCCTTGACGCTGTGTTTTGGTCCGTCTTCGTGCTCCTCAAGCAGAAGATTGCAGGAATGTAACATATTAACGTGTTTCGATCGAATAATCTGTGCTCCCCGAGAAAGGGTTTCCTCACTGGACATGTTGTCCTCATGTTGGTTTGACTCAAGGTTTTTTTTGCTCATTGTGGACTATCTGGGCGCAAAAAGTACAACCAATATATTGTGAATTTTAGCAGTTAAATATCTATTATATTGTCATACTAACAACAGAATGTAAATCATGGAAGCAACCAATATACCGAATAATGTGTTATACTAGCTGAGGGCTGAGTGACTGAAAGTGAACTGTAGACGGGCAAAGATAATGGTAGCTGACCAATCAGCACAATGGGAAAGTAAGGGTATAATATGTTTTGTATTATACTACGGGGCCGTTGAATGCTTGAATCTGATTGGCTGACGAACGTTCTGAGGTGTGCAATTATTTTCAAGG
>JAUCMT010000059.1:10477211-10491711 GCA_032357475.1 Enteromius thamalakanensis
ATGGTACCAATAATGCCTGATTGCATCGGTTTGGATTTGTCAACCCAAAACTAATCCTGTAACTCTGAGTTTGTTTAACCACCATCATGGTACAGGCCCCTGGTTTTGGTTAGCTGGTTTATTTTATTTAGCAGTAGTTAACCAAGTCTTAAACCTACTCAAATGCAAACTGCAAGTCAAAGCAAAACCACTGGAAGGTTTTCTCACAAAATAAAATGTCTAATTTTTTGCATTTATGTTAAAAATGAAACTAGAAAACCGTATCGAGCTGATATAATCTATCATTTACAGCAATAAACACATGTCCTGTATTTATCATTTCCGGATCTGTAAGATGTATTCCACTTACTAACGTTAATTTTTATAAAAATAATACCTAATGAAAATATTCTATAATATTTAGTACCATGTGTGTGTAATTCATTCGCTGTAAACCCTAACTCTCCCAGGTTTTCTGCAACCATGATGCGCACACATCCTGGATGTTAACACATTTTTAAGTGTTACTAGTAGAAAAATATTAGGCTTCTGATATAGACCTTTTTTTTTTTCTTTTTCAAGCACAAACACAACTGTGATATTAACATCATGACGAATAACCCCTTCTTTGGAAAGCATTTCACTTTCCTGGCTATTAAGTATAGATATTTTACTAAAACAACATCTTTGATTCAAGTGGCATGTGAAAGTTTAAGAACAGTCTTTATTAAAATAATCTGTTTACATTTACATTTATTTCACAATGACAAAGGTGTCATGAGCGAGCTGCCAAACTGTTAAGAAACATGCTTCAATAAAAAAAAACAAATCCACAGAACAAGCAGCACAAATAAATAAATCACTAACAAACGAGCAATTAAAGCTTGATTTCATTGGACTGAAAAAGCAAACGAAAAACGTTTCCACCTTATTTTTACAATAAATGTTCAGAGCAGTTAAAACTTGCTATGCTGTTATTAACTGATGCCAAATGACATACAGTATAGCATTTGTATGATACAAAATATACAATATTGGGCAATGCATTATTATACAAGCAAATGACAATAAAGCTCACTAAAACAGACAAATAAAACATAAAAAGACTTTGTTTTTCGTAAAACAACAGTGCAACACAAGGCAACCAAAAGCACCTTTTGAAATTACAGACTTAGTCTAGAAGTTTCTTTCGGCTGTATGTCCTACTAGTTGTCCTTCGTCTTCTCGGCTGGCAAAGAGGGGAGATATCCAGCTCAGAATTTGATGCTGTTGAGACAAAGTACAAATGGTTATTAGTAACACTTCTTTTGCAATATGCATTTGTACCAAAGCTACACCAAAAAAAAAAGCATGTCTAATTTGAGGCAAATAATGGTGAAATCTCTCCCATTAAGGGATCTACTCTGACCTTACATCAGGTGCGGTTTGTGAAAAAAGCAGATGGGTGTCACTTCATGAAATGTCTTTAATACGACTGAATATGTATTTACCATGATCACAATTTAATTAAAAACATTTCAATTTATTCCCCAGTGATTTAAACTACGAATGAATTATATAGAGTGAGCGAGCAAAGAACAGCATCAACCAAGCTTTTTAAAACTCTTTTAAAAACCACCAGGCAGGGATGCATAGCCTGGGCTCGCCCATACTTCCTTTGAAGCTGCATTCATTTCGTGAGCAAAGTTAGTCTTGCCAAGCTGCCGTTTTAGAGCATTTCAGATTCCCAAAAAAGTGGGAACCAATGAGAAACAAGCTCCCGCCCCGACTGCAGCGCTTTTGAGAAATTTTCATGACAGGCAAACATAACTGGCAATAAAGCCCATTCTGATTCTGATTCTGAAACCAGAGCAGAAGTAATTAAAGTAATACATTTCCCTACTGCTTTAATGAAGCTAGCTACAATTGGTTACAGTGTCTTCAAGTTCTGTCGCTACACATACTGTACATCATCGGTAGGAGTGGTCTGATTGGGTTGAAGATTCGTCTAGTAGTATACAGAAGCATCTGATGGACGCAGGTTAAGCCAGAAAGTGGGTAGTAAGGTGAGCTTGGCCAGACTAAGCTCCTATGAGCTTTATAGTCCCGGAAGCCAGGCTAAGGGATTCATAGACCAGAGGGGCAACTCACAGCTCTATATACTCTTTTTAGTGTCTCACCATTAGGTTGGGTTGCTTCATTGATTACTGTTGATTTCTTGTATAACAGAGGTGATTGAGTGAGAGCGAAGATTCCACTGGCTGACACAGGTTTCTTTACTTTTGGGGTGTCCACTGAAAGAGATTCATACCACAGCGTTTACAAACAAGTGACAGAAACACAAGGAACAAGATATGAATTACACACAAGCTGTACTGTACCTTTTCTGCCCATCCACGCAAAATGCTCAGACTTCGTAGGGTCTCTAGCATCACAGTCTTGAACCCCAGTCTCAATCCAATCCATGCCTTCTGGTGAGCACTGATGGTCTATAACCTGACTTGATCTTAAACTCACTTTTCTTTGACTGACTGGGGTGCTCAGCGACTCCTTGAGTTCTTCCACCCCTTGAATACAGAAAACACCTTCGAGTTCTGGGTCCTCCAACACTCCAGGCTTTTCCAGGAGCGGGACCCCTTTGATGACCTGCTCTTTGTTTCCGCAAGCCTCGATCCGAGCTCTTTTCTTACGAGGCCAACTATTGAGGTTCTCTGGGGTTGACCATCCTCTGCTTTGAGGAGATGGAGTCAGTGGGGATGCCAAAGGGGATTGGCTACTAGGCGGATAATGCGTGGGAGTGATCGACTGACAAATGTACGTCTGTACACCCTTCCCAGGCGTACCTTTGGCAGGGGTTCCTCGACTGCAGAGTGATGGTGATATGCAGGCAGGATGTCTAGAACACTGTGCAAGAGGGCTGTCAACTTGTGGTGCCTTCACATTTGACATGTTACGGTGCACAAGATGTGAGGTCACGCCCTTGGTTGCACTACCAGGGGCTTCACCTGCATTGAAAGAATCGGTCCTTCTTAACTTTAGCTTAGGCAGGCCTGACTCTTGCATCTCCATTTCCACTTCATAAGTAAGTGGTTGAGAAATAGTTTTATTTCCACATGCAGGAGTTCGGCTTGTTCTTGGGGTGGAGATCTTCGGTGTTCCCGAGGAGTATCCAAGACGTGCTTCCGCTTCTCGTTGGCGCCGGTCTGGAGTTTGACGGAAGCCGTAGCTTCGGCTCAGCGTGGGAGTGGTGGCTTGTTTTCCCTTAAATTCGAAAACCTCTGATGATCTAGAGGGTTTCCTTGAAAAAGCAATGTTCATTTTAATGCCCCCTGTGAGTTGGGTCTTCACCACTGAGGCCTCAGATATATCAATGCTTTCATCATCTGTGGTAACGCTGAATTCAGAACCATCAAACTGCTGGGAGTCTGAAGAAGACACCTCTTCTGCTTTTCCATGGTTGATCTCATTTTGCCAAAACATTTTGTTATCCTCTGGGAATTCTCCCATATTAGTGCTGGATGAACTACTTTGATGGTGGATGGGAGATCTAGAAGGACCAGAGGATGGTGATGCACTTAATTTAGCTGCAGACAGACCTTTACGAGGCGAAGGGCTGAATCCTGCAACACCTCGAGACTTCTTAGGAGACAAGGACTCCTTTACAGGTGTTCTACCAGAGCGAGTGCACATCCTGTGTGTTAAACTGGGGCTTTTTACAGGAGTTTGTATATTTTGTTTTAATGGTGAAGCACAGAGAGGAAATGACCCAGAATCAAATTCTTGTTCATCAAAGAAAGCTAATTCGCTAGACTTCTCTGTAATCTTGCGAGGTAAGCTCAGTGTCCTCCTCATCTTTCCTGATCTTGTAATGGACTGAGATGTTTCCGGATCAACATTTCCAAGAATTTCAAGTGTCCTAGGCATCGTTCCAGGAGATGCCTTGGATTTTCTTTGGGGCACCTTCTCAGGTGTTTTGAAAACTTTTCTTTCCTCTGGGCTGCTATTCTTGCTAGGTGTAAGCAGCCTTGGTGAGCATCGTTTTGTAAAAATTGGAGACTCTGGCACATTTATTGGGTTGTCTGTCAAGCGTTTCCGTGGAGATGGAGACCACGTCACACTCTTCTTTGGCGTTTTAACATTTGGGCTCCTCAGCCAAGCGCCATTAGGAGAAACACAATCCAAAAGGTTTTTCATTGGGGTCTTGAGTATCCCCTTGAGTGGGCTTTTCTTGGGCGTCTCTACCGCTAGACTCTTCGCAGCAGGTGATTGAAAAGGACTCCCTCGCAGAGTTATTCCATTCTCTCCAACTGTCCGGTTTGGAGTTCTTGGGGACCGAGGGGTTCTGCACCCAACTGCAGATCCTACTGGATCAGATCTTAACTTCTGTGGAGTTTTATTTTGATTCTGGAAAAAAAAGTATTGGATTAATAAAAAATAGATGATAGGACTTACACACTCAATACCCTTTCAGTATTTATATTTCAACTAACTGTATAGTGAAAAGGAAAATTACCTCAAAAACTGCAGACCTAAGTGACAAGTCTTTGCTGCCTTGATCTGAGGAGGATGCTGTATTGTGCCGTAGGCGACCAGGGGACTGGGCAGCACCAAAAAGAAGCCGAACTGGCGACCTAACAGAACTAACATTAAATCCTCCTGCAAAACGAATACAAGAGCACTTTAAAAATGCATCATTCTGGCACATACTTTCACAGGGTTTAAGACTAGTCATAGATTCAAATAAATGTTAAGAGCTGTCTAAACTGGAAAAGGCTTGCACTGAGATATCTTAAAATACACCATTGCCATTGTTTGGTCTTAAAATGCTCACAGATAATGCATTTTTGTAAGACATGTTTCTAAAAAATCTTAAATGTACTAAATTAGCAAAGGTACTGGAAACTGGCCCTTAATGTAAAGAAGCTTAATGACATCTATTTTTTACTGTGCCACTGAAATGCTTTCGCTATTTCTTGCTCACCTTTACCCTCAGAGTGGCAGAGTTGAGAGGAGGAGATGGCACGGTCCAGGTTTCGGGAACGTGGCTGTGAGCTTGAATAGAACACACTGGAATGTCTCCTGGTAAGGCTTTTAATTCTTGGGCTCCTCCTCAAGTCTAAGAACATAATTTGTTTATAGTAAGTGGTCTTTCTATATTTGACAATGTAGCAAAATCTTAGGTACTAACCAGCAATTGGTTTCACAGGAGACTCTTCAATAATGCACACATCAGATTCTCCAGATCTTCTGTGACAAAGACAGCAAGAGAAAGAAAAGATTAAATTTCAAACTGGATCCCTTACAACTGTCCAGCATTAATAAAAAAATTAAACAACTACTTAAAAATCCGGGCACATGACTCACCTGCCTGTCCTTTGCCGGTGGAGTAAACGATTGGACACCTGTTTATGCAGCGGTGTTTCAGATACTTTCTTTGTCAGAAGAGTGTGTCGTTCTGAAATGTAAAAGTTCTAAGGTTTAAGTTCACGCACTACATTAAACATCTCCCACCATCAAAAATAAAAATTACCATCATCATCCATATGTGAACGCTTGCGTTTCTTCAGTCCTTCTACTGCTGACACAGATTGGCTTCGAGGCATTTTGGACTTCTTTGAGGGCGATACAGCAACTTGGTTGAAAAGATTTCTCCTTACCTTTGTTACCTCTGTGAACAAAAAAAGGTGCAACAACAATTCAACTTTATAGGACAGCATGAAGATTAAATATGGATTGGCCAAATTACCTTGAACTGCTTGCTTTGGAGGTGGTGGTGGTGGTTCCTCCAAAACAGGTTTTTCTACTTGGACACAGAGTTTTGGCTTTGCCTGTATTCCAAAATAGGCAAGTTAGTATTTTAGTTATGACAAGATGGGAAGTAATATAATAAAAACAATGAAATCTCACCAGCCGTATGGACTTTCTTGGTATTTCTATCTGTCGAAGTGCCTGAGGAGCCTCAGTCATGCTTTTGTGGCGTGTGAGCATGTTCTGTCTGCAAAAAGGGAAAACAGTTTATTTGTTTTGTTACACACAAAGCACTTAATATTAAACGCATTGTTTTCCATGACAATCACCTCCTCTTTTTAGCAGAGCGATTGCGAAGTTCCTCCAGATGATCTCCGACACTGGATACATTGCTCTGTGTGGCAGAGAAAGGGGAAGGACTCACAGAAACACTGTCCTTAGCCATAGACTCATCACTGAAGAAGTCAGAGGGCAGGACAGCAACAAGCGCCTCGGGCAGCTGAGTTCCTAAACTGTGGTAGACATCTGCCAGGACTTTAGGGATGCTCATCAGGAACCTGGGAGTTAACATATCAGAGATCACATTATTAAATGCGTTTGGATAGAACTGGCATTTTCATGAATATTCCTGAAATGCTGATAACTTACACTGGCAGAACTTCATCCTGCATGAATTTGGATAAGTAAACAGCATCTTTACTCCGGGAGATAATCCGAAGCATATCAGCCACCTTGAAAGGGGTTTATAAACAAATAACAAACATTCTATTTAACAACCACAAACCATAGATTACCTCATACAATCACATTTTAACTATTGGTTATGAAATCTGAGCTTTTAGAAAGGTTGATTGTCCCCTTACATCCTCAACTCTTTGTTCCACAACCTCCTCTTCTTCTTGTTGTTGTTCTGGTTGTCTGCACAATTCAAGTCTGAGAACTGCTTGTAGCTGGCATCTGTATAAAGAATAATGTTTTTTGAGTCCATTACCTTGTCACTGCATTTATAACGAGGTTCCAAGCTTACGGTCACTTCATCTGGACACTGATTTAATTTGGTCCGTATACTTACTCCCTGATTTTACTCTCTTCATCTGAAGAATTTCCATAAAGCTGACGAATAGCCTGACAGGATTTCAACAGATGGTTCTGCACCAAGCCCAAGAGTGAAGCCTGGTGGGAAGGGGGCAAATGAACAATGTGCGTTGCATATCAGTTTTGCTAAATCATTACATGACTTTGGTTCAGCATATCAACAATATTTAGATGCATATATATTAACATCACAAACACAAAATTAACTAGGCTAGGATCTTTTAGAAGTGTTCATTATAAACCTGTACAATAAGACAATGACTTGCAGTTGCTTGCAACCAGGCAACACAGCTGAATGATTTTAAATGTACATGTTCCTCTGACTCACCTCTGTATCAGTGTTAATTTTGATGAATGCCTTAACAACTGAAAGCATATCCTGGACTTGAGAGGGAACAGACACGGATCTGTTCTCCACAGCTTTCAGATAAGTGATTCCCAGGTGGGAAAGCAGCTCTTCCTCACTGCTGAAATCTGTCAATGAACAATTTATGTACAAAAAAAAAAAAGTTAAAACAGTCCTATTTTTACCTTACGGAAACATTGGACACTAAGGCTTTCTTAAAGTAAATGACTCAATACTCACGAAGGCCAGGCTTGTTCCGATCAGCAGAGCATCTTTTAGCCCCCTTTTCAGCACCTTTGGCAGAAACAGCAGAGCTGCCATCGCCCTGAGTCTTCTGAGCCTTCACATTCAAGCGAGCAAAGTTCAGCATCTGTAGAGAGCGACTCATAGTCTTCATCTTCTGCCTTACTGGTGTGCATTGTGTACCTCCTGGAAAAATCGAGAGATTAATAAAAACATGACATTTTTTGTTGCGCGTTCATGACATAGGCAAACAGGATTTAGTAAGTTTTATGATGCATCAACCACTTCAAGTACCACCTTCCACTCACGTTTTTTGGACCTCAGGTTGCCACTGGATCCAGCTGTGGTGCTTTGATAGAGCTCTGAGAGACTGCTGGTGATCTCCTGCTGAGTATCTGAGTACTCCTCTTCCCTCTTCTCTTCTTCTGGAGCTGCATTCAGGAGCCTGTACATGTAGACAGAACTTTTAGTACCAGAATAAAAATAGCCCATGCCAAATATAATGAGCCAGTTTGACAGTTTTTTGGGAGGTAAAAAAGTTTTTATTCATGGCAGTTTTGTCTCCCATTTCTTCCAGTTAATTGCACTAAAACACAAGATGCTTTGAATGTATATTATAAAAATTACTACACATTTTCAGGAAGCAGCTACTTCAAAAGACTTTATGAGATCTTATGAAAATTATTGTTTTTTTTTTTGCATGTATTGACTACCAGCATTAATATTAGAGCAGTTCAATAATATGTTTTCAAGATTTTTTTGATCAAAACATGATTTATAGTTTCATTTGACATTTGCATTATCTTTCATTTGTAACAAGCCTCCACACGTGTTCATGTTCAGGGTTGCCAGATATCAGGTTTTAAAATCCTCCAGTCAGAGCTTTTATTTTGAAAACATATTCTGTTCAGTATCACTCATCTCACCTATCTACCAAAGTTCTAAGCGGCCATGTATTACAATTTTTTTGTCTTGTTTTCTCGTGATCAGGTTTTATTTTTCTCGTGATCAACATAACAAAAGTTATTTTTTTTAAGTAATTTTTTTTTTCTGGTCTCAACTAAAAACTCATTTGAAGGAATAAAGTTTGATTTAACAGCAAATCAAAATGCAAACAGAAAGAAATCAATAGATTTAATAATAATAATAATGCCTACTATTATTACTTCGTTTTGTTTGAGAAACGTAAAACAAATGAGCTTATTGCTTTCATATTTATTTCACCTTCGCCTTGATACTCTAGTCTGATTATAGTTAAATATTTATTGTTAAATGATATCTTTAGTTGATTCAAGCTGTGCGTGGCATTGCGTTGTTCTTCTGGGTTGAATGCCAGGCTTTAGGAATAGGTTGCGCCGCGGGTTGGCCTGCATGGGAGTGAGCATAATGAGCTCAGATGGGGAAGACCGTACACTACCTCTTGTTAGATTTATACGTATGAAATAAACACAAATTTGTTTTCGATTGTTTTATTAAAGTAGACCTATTAGGCTGCCTTTAGACATAACAAGGCAACAAAAAATAGTATATTTCTATAATTTCAGCAGCGCGCAGATAATGCTGCCTGGTGTTCTTATGCCGGACACGCAAAGAAAATTAGCTCGTGATAATGAGAAAACAACTCTTGTTATGTCGAGATCACAAGATAAAAAAGACGTGATCACGAGAAAACAACTTTTGTTATGTCAAGATCACGAGAAAAATAAGACGCGATCACGAGAAAACAAGACGGAAAAAAATTATAATACATGACCGCTTAGAACTTCCGTACCTATCTGGCGAACTTGCACCCTTTTTCAACTGTGCATGCATGACATTCTCTTGATTTGTGCTTACTGGAATGTAAAACACAGATAAGTGAAATTTCTGACATGATAATTACAATTACTAGTTTATCTGTTATTGTGCAGCCCTATTCTTATAAAAAAATAAATAAAAATAAAAAAAATAGTTAAAGATTCCAAACCTCATTGATTCCATTAAATGGCAGCTGATTCCTGATTGGTCAGACAAAGGGAACCATCCCTCTACCAGCCCATTTCTCCTTAAACAAGACCCCTGCTTGAGCTCTTGATTGGCCCAGTCAGGAACAAATGGCAATCTTTGATCTGGAAACCACAATATTTTTTTAAGGTAAGGATCAAAACCTCAAGGTTGTGTTTGTCAGTTTATATGCACAAGGCACAAAAAATAAAACAACACCTGAGTAATCATCATCCTCCATGATGTGATACATGACATTGAGAACACTGCTGACAACATCAGGCAGGTCACTGGAGATGTCTGTGCTGTCCGAAGGAACAACGTGTGCGGGCAGAAGCTGGTCTTCCTGAGCAACCAGAGGCTGAAGGACAGTGAGTTGAGCCGTACAGGAGGAGAGCATCGACAGCACCGCTGAACACACCACACCTCCTTCACTCACTTCTGCTAGCTGTGTCAATGAAGCAAAAATATATTCTTATATACACATTTATGTACTTTATGCTGAAACCACCAACCATACACAAATCTCTTTTTGCTTTTATCTTTGCACAAGGTAAACACTTACAAAAACACATTAAGGTAAGAAACAAAGGCCTAGATATGGAGCAGGTATGTATACGTGTGTGTGTGGGCTGCACGATTATGACAAAAATCATAATTGTTTGCGATTATTAATTACGATTAACACAATTTACAATTATAACACAATTTGCAATTATAAAGTTGATAAATTGTGCAGCTCTAATATATATTATATACACACACTCATATAGGTGTCCATATATTTTAGCTATTACAAAACTGAATTGCATGTACTCATGCAGCTGCAATCATATTTCTCAGCTGGAACCATCCTATTATAAAACAACATCACCGATTAAGTCATTTTACCATGGCAGATGCTCCAGTAGACAACTGCTTTAAGTGCTGAAAAGCCTCCTGACCCAGTTCAGCATCTGTGCACTGAATTATCCAGCTCTCGGAGGCTGAACGTGAGAAGGAGACTGTGTCCAGGTCCTGCAGGATACCTCTGAGAATCACATTTACAGGAGCTCGCAGAAACCTCTGCCTGCTTGATACCGGCTCCAGAGTCACACTACAGGACTGCCTGTTCCCATCTGCCACAAATAAATAAATGTATCACTTTGTAAAAATTTGTTAAAGTCGAAAAGCTGAAATTCAGTTGTTTATTAAATATATTATTAATTCTAATTAGGCCTAATATTTTCTTTCTATATATTATACACATACATGTTATGCATTTATGAACTATAAAGCAATAATTCCAGTCCTCATTGTCACACGATACTTTAGAAATTAATCTAATATGTTCATTTGTTGCCTAAGCAAATGTTTTTGTTTATGCTGCTTAATATTTTTATGAAAACTGTGATCCACTACTATTTAAAGGTTTGTAAGATTTAAAAATAACACTAAGCAAGGATGCAATAAATTGATCAAAATTGACACAGACATTGGTAATGTTACATTTTTTTTATTTCAGACAAATGTATTAATTTTGAACTTTCTAGCAATGATCCCTGAAAAAAAGCTCACCTTTTCTACAGAAATATGAATACTCTAAATATAGAATATATTATATCCTATACATAATATATAGGTATAGAATATAATATAATTTAAACTGTAATTATATCCCACAATGCTACATTTATATCAAATAAATAAAAAATAAAAAAAATTCCTAACTCTAATTATTTGTCCTTGTGTGTGTGTTTGTATTTTATAATTTACCTGCAATCCAGGAAAGACATCCACTCAGAGGAGGAAAGACTTGTTTGTGCATTCTTTCCGACAACTCAAGGTAGCTATTGGTTGATTCTATAGGAAAGGCATTTATTCCCAAATCCGGTGAATGCTGGTCCATCAATGGCAAACAGGGAGACAGCATGGGCACCACCTGTCCACAAACCTGCCCAAGAAGCTCTGCCAATGTCTCCATGCCAGTATAGTCCTCCACCACACAATTAGCCTGGTTTAAAACAACCACAACAAAATAAAACAATGTAGTCAAAATCATTGACATAAACCACAATTATACATAGGAATCTGTAAGAGCACCACTTACCTTTAATATACCCGAATCAGCCCAATGAAGCACCACTTTGCGTTGCATAAGCATATCTATCAAACCTTTGGGCAGCACCTGCTCATGCATGTCTCTGTGAAGTCTACTGTTATCCCTGCGAACGCACAAGTAGTCTTCCAACTCTGCTTTGGACCGTGGACACTCAGACACGACAAAAAGGATATTTTTGTCAACGCTTAACATGTCATAGTCATGCAGAGGGACATTTCTGCCACTTCTACTCGACCTTCTTGGTCTCAGTGTGACCTTTGTGGGAGATGTTAGATCAGGTCTGTCCCACTGGAAGTCTAAAAGGATTTCCTTCAAGGCATTCTGAACACAACTGGCCGGGCTGGGTTTCAGTTTGTTGGACTTTTCCCGACTTTTGGGTGACTTTCCTTCCACACTGAATTTGACAAGCAGCTCCTCTTCGAAGTCACTGAACGCCTTCTCTTGGAGCTCCTTGAAATCAGATCCTCTGGTTATAAGTGTTGCACTTTTCACAGTCCTTGAATGGAAGAATTTATAACCCCATCGCACTTTTTCCAGCCCATATTTGTGTCCCAAACTGAGCAGGACCCTTAGTATCCACTGTTTGAGGTGGTTTTGATAGGCACCAGTCGTTCTGTTGCTTTCCTCTGGTCGATAATCCACATCGATGGCAAAAACCACATTCTGAAAGGCCATAACTGGACTTAAACAGCTGTCATGCAAAACACTATTGCTTCCACCGATCAAATATCACATGAAGTTTAGAACTAGATAAAACAAACACTAACCGTGACGTCACGTCTTTTAAAACGTCAATAAACGCTAACCAAGAAACATGTCGAGAGCAGCTGGTGCGAACGAACGCTATTTTTCTCAACACGAGTCATGATTCCCGTGGCTGTTGAGCTAAAACAACACGAAATCGTTAGAAATGAACTAATTAACTAACTTAAAGATAACGGAATGTTATAAAACTAGCATTTTGAACGTATTGTTTTGTTACACTTCAGAGTTTCCGTTAGCCATCGTTCTCTTCTCTGCCTTAAACTCTTCGCGCTTTAGAATTCGTTGAATGCCATTGGCTAGAGCGAACGAACTTTAAAAACGTCATTCATTTGGCGTCGTGTGATAGGACCAAAGAGTCCCAGCAATAAAAAAATACAAAGACGTCAATCGTTTCTCGCTTTGTGATTGGTCCAGAGGCACGTCAGTAAAAATAGCTTCTTCTCGTGCCTAGCATGCAGAGCATTATTCATGTGTTACTGGCATCTACAGGACAGAAATCAAAGTTATACGAACAACGCGATTAAACATTAGTGTTTTTGTCACAGGAAATTAGTTTAGTTGCTTATTAATGTATTGTAATGTATATTATACGTGTTATTATTAATCACAATATAAAATAAATATGCAATAAATATACAATATATATTGCTATAGCTTTTGAATTGATGCTATGGCAATACTGCATGTTTAACCATTACAGCAATTCCCTATACTTTAAAATTAGTCACAAATACTACAATTTCTTGTTTTTATATCCAACATTACAGATTTCTGTACTTCTTAAAATTCCAGTTTCACAGTTTGTCCTTCACATGAATAATATGAGCAAAATATATTAGCTACTAGGCCAATGATAAGAGATAATAACTTCAAAAACAGTGGCTTGCTTATTGCTAATGGTCATATTTGGATAAATATGATGGGTATTCGTTTTTTATACCATAGCCTATCACATAAACAGCATCTGAAAGCACCCCCTTTAATATATTTTTTTAAATATATTTTTATTTTAATTAGTCATTAAGTCTGTTAAGGGGAAAAAAAACATAAAAGAAAACAAGTTGTATTGACTAATAGCTCTTTAGCCCAGACACACTGTTTAAAAAATATAACCAATGAACAATGCTGCTTTAGTGTTTCTTCATATACAAAACTAAAAGTGGAGACAAAACCATCTGAATAAAATCAATGCCTTTTTAAATCTTTATTACAAACCCAATTTTGTAATAAGTACATTATTATTTTATAATAAAACATTAAGGATAATTAGATCGTGACTTCAGATTTTTATCATTTTTATGCAGCACAAAGTTCTTGTAAAGAGACTTCCAGGGTAAAGGCCATTGTAAAAAAAAAGAGAAAGATTTTACATACCACCAAGCCATTGGAGAATAGACTTGCTTGCTTTGGCACAAAACTCTCGAACTAGGTTATCTCAGTGTCGGCAAACAAAATGGAAATGTCATCAGCGCATTAAAAGAAGGCCCAGATAAGTTCCCAGTCATAATCACAGACACAAAATGGTTTTAGATGAACATTTTCAACTTGAAATTGGTTACAAATGTCAGAAACTCTACAGCATCAAAAATCTCCCTGCATCCACACACAGAATATTATTAGATGGCTGTTTACGTAGTACAAATGAAGTACAACAGCATAAATAACCTCTATTTGTTTCTCCTAACACATGTCATTAATAATTTCTTGCATGTCATCAATCGCCATCCGCCCCCTTTCATGGTTTGAGGAAATGAGAGTGTGTAAATAGGTTAGCCTCTGCTCATTTAGTATCCTGGATCGTATAAGACAGATCAATGAGAGAAACGAACAAACACTGGGAGAACGAGGGCAACACAGCGCTTCCAGTTATGTGCCTGGTTCTGACCCAAAGCCCAAAGGGTCCTGCTTTACGGTGTAGAAAAATGTAGGTCAGGGATTCAGCAAACGAATACTTTTGCAGAGAGAACCCAGACAGCCTTGAACAGGTAACACTTTCAATGATGCAAAGCAGGTGAACAAGCAGGAAAATGAATGTTAAACAACTTATTATGATTACCGCCCCAGAATCTAGCTTGTTGAGTGTCATGTCGTGAAGATGGACAATATCCAAGAAAAGGGCTAAATCCTTCATTTTCCTCAGTATTTAATCATTCAGTCCTACCAACAAAACTGGTCACTAGCAATATATTTAAAGTGCCCCTATTATGCCATTTTAAGGGTTGCTAATATTGTTTAACAAGTCTCTTAAAACAGGTTTATAT
>JAUCMT010000059.1:10491811-10517193 GCA_032357475.1 Enteromius thamalakanensis
TATGTTCACATACAGCTACATGACACACTGCATGAACAATAATTTTTGAAAAAGCATAATAGGGGCACTTTAATAAAAACCAGCCTGAAAACATGAGTCACTGTTTTCCTCTAATGATTCAGTTACATTTCAAGCCCACTCACATGAATTATTTTTGTCATGTCAACAGTGAAATAAACAACCTTCACAGAATTGGATTATATACATATATTTTGAGTTGAGGATGCAAACACAGAGTCACAGACTCACTCCCTTTTCAGGAAATTTTTCATCAGATCTTCTCTCAGCAAGGAATAAGCGATAAGAACAATCTGTTATATAACCAAGAACAGTGGGGTCAGTCCAAATGCCTGCTGGGAACATGATGTTTTTAATTGAAGGCTGTTTTTGTTCACTGCACATTACGCACTGGGCAGCACTCCCGCATTTAGATGGATCTGCAGCGTCATGTTTATATTTTTCACATTTATGAAGTGCAAGAATGGTGTTCTGAAAAACATCTAAGAAATAAAGCTTCAGGAATCATGCACGTCAATAAAAGGGTGTATTTAGCTTTGATGCATTAAGCAGGGCCTAAATGTAAATGGACTGATTAAGAAAGAGAGAGGGAATGGATAGGAGGAGACAAGACAAGTCTGGTGGAAATGAATAGAAAGTCTCAAAACATCATTTTTCTTTGACCTCATCATCCCTATGGCAACCACACCAGGCAAAGTAGGTTACTGAGACGCTTCGCTGCAGAAAGGAGAGATGAACAAGGATATTTCCTCTGAAGGAAAAATCAGTTAAAGGTGATTTTGTATGTTTAAATATGATCTCATATAACCTATGCAGAAACAATGAGGCAGCCTATATGTAAGGTATTTAGGTAGTGAAATGCATCATGGAAGGTCAGCAGTAAAGACACTCAAGTCATACTAAGCAAAAATGACACATTTGCCAATTTAATTGTTTTAAACTTTCTTCTCGTGTGTCATATTCTTCATGCAGTTTGTCTACTGTACATACATTTCCTTGAGCCTGAGGTGTATTTTTTAGTTGAGAAAAAACAGCACAGGTACATTGGAAATACGTGCCTTGACAGACATTTCTGCAAGCCCGTACCTTATTGCATGTTTCGCACACGTTTAATACGCGTTTGTATCAGAGGTGGTACAGGTATTGCAGTGTTTTTAAAATGCTGCTTGAGGCCGTTCAGAATTCAAATACGTCACTAAAGATAAACGCTCTGTCATATCCCCTACACCAAACCATTCATATAAAGCTGTATATGTGACGACAATGTTCAAAAGTATTTCAACTGGAAACTGCAGCGATTTGTATGTATAGGTACATTTTTTTCAGTTCTGCAGAAAAGTATGAAGAGGCACGTATTTCCAACCACCAAAGGACATTTACATTTGTAAAATGTACATTTTAAATTAAAAACAAACAAGCAAACCCTTCCCAGGTTTACAAAGTAACTCAAAAGTAATGCAACAAATTACTTTCCATAAAAAGTAACTGTAAGTAACTTCATTAGTTACTTTTTTAGAGAGTAATGCAATATACAGTACTTTTCCCCAACACAACATTGTGGCACTATCATCACATTTAATAATGCCAAAATGATGCATTGATCATTAAACATGTTACTATGCATGATTATTATCGCACAAAAGTATGTTTTTGCAATGCCGTATAATATTCTTTATTAGTCTGTCAATGCACATGAGTGTAATGAAATATTTTAAGGATTAAATACACGTTTATGTTTTGGATCTGTTTTTGCCTGAACTGGCCTGATTTTAGCACACCAGTTGGGCTAATTTATAGGCTTCACATTTAATGTTAATGCTATTTCAACTGAAATCCAGTCAGAAAGGACAGAGATGAAGATGTAGTCTCTCTCAGTGGGTTGAAGTATAACACATAAATAAAGCAGTCAAACCATTCTGGTGCCAAGCTTAGACTTTCTTAGACTTTCACAACACTGCAGAATCCCCAGCTGGATGGTGAGGCACGATTTCCAATAATGTAACTAGATCAGAAGGCAAGTCAGAGAGATGCTATTTTTACATGATAGAAATCAGACATTGAGGAAGTCCAGATAGGCTGATGAAATGTGTTTTTGTGCTGTGGTAAAACAGTAAACACCTGCTCACATCTGCGATTATGCGTGATCATTATTGTGAGAAGCTGTAACCGTTCATTATATTATGCAATTAAGAGTCATAACTAGACTTTAGTTCAGTTTTCTTTTCCATTTTATGCCAACTTTATGATTTTATTGTTTATTTCCATTAAGGTTCTTTATTGTAATGGTTCCATAAAAAAACATTTAACTTCAATGAAACCTTTTTACTGTATAAAACGTTCATTAAATTATTAAAATGTTATTCATAAAAGAAATATAAATAAATATACATATAAAAATGTATAATAAAAAGTTTTATAGTGCATTTAAATCAAACTGCTTTTTGCTCATTTTGATTATGCAAAAAAAATAATTAAATATAGATAGCTATCTAACATCAAAAACATGATTTTTTGCCAAAAAATTCTTAATTCGGTTTATTTCTGTATATTTAAAATAAAAAAATGCATACAACTATGTACCTTTATATGCAAATAAAAATGAATCCCCAAAAAATCTTCATATATATATATATATATACACACACACACACACACACACATATTTAGATTATTTAAGAAATTATAATGATTTTACAGTTTTATTTTCATGAATGCGTCTTTTGCTCTTTTTTACACTTTTCCATCACTTTATGTACACTTTCTCACTTTTTAGCAATATTCCTTTAGTTTTTTTCTTTTCTATAAAAGTCTCTGTTAATTGGTTAGCTGATGTAAACATCACACTATTGTCATCAAAAGACAGACGAGATGATAAATCCAATGTTAAAAAGTTTATTTATATACCTACGAAAGAAAGTATGAAACAAATTAAGAAAGATAAGTCAAATCCAAGTATAAAGGCCTTTTCTTTTACATACAGTGATAGAGACTTTACAAGTCCACAGTGTCAACAGAACAATTCTCTAAAATCACTATGTTATAACAAAATAATCTGCGAATAAATATAAGATACATTTGAAAAGTACAACAATTTGCTCCTCGTCAAGTTCATTAGTAAGTTCACCAATCTGGCAGACTTAGACATCAGGGTTTGCAATCATATTTTCTGCAAAAATACATCTCTGTTTTACCTCTTTTAGCTTGTTCGTCAACACAGCAATGAGTTATAACGAAATGTGACCGTCTACATCCTGCCCAGCAGTGAAAAACCCATTCAACTGTGCAATCTTAAGCAGGCACGAGACATACGAATAACGTTAGTCTATTAAAATGCAATCAGACATGGTACGTCCTCTCCTGCCAAGAGTCTCGAGCTCATACGATATAAAAAAAGGAATTTGCGTAAGCATTTAAGTGGTTTCTGAACTCCCAGCATGCTACAACTTTGCAGAGGAGCTAAACAATCGCTGTGCCAGTGATGGAATCTGCACATAAATGCATAACTAGTAAGTTAGCGTCTGTGAAAGAGGAATTAAACAGGAAGAGATTTGCCAGATACATTGGGTTCCAGTCCCGACGTTGCTCTTGCTCCCTCACTGTGCCGAGTCTGAGTCACTGGAGTCCAGACTAGCCTGTGCAGACGCGGTGCGACAGCTCTGAGAGGATCCCGCGTGCTGCAGAGTCTGTGTGCTTCTCCTGAGGCTCTCCAGCGACTGAAGGAAGGACCGTCTCGCTCTTTCCTCCTCCAGAGGCGAAGCCCCTTCTTCCTCCACTTCGGCGATCTCAGCAAAAGTCACCGGCTGGGTCTTGAAGCGGGCGTCTCGGGGCCGCCGGGGACGGTTTCGGCCCCGAGCCAGACACTTGGGGACGGGTAGCTGCTGGGGGAACTCCTCCATAGCGGACGCCAGGATGTGTGCAGGTAGAACGGCGAAACCCACTGTCTCCATGGGACGTGCAGCCATGGGTCTGGATGGCAAGGGTTGGGCGTTCAGCTTCTGAGGTGTTTGGAGAGGCTTGCAGTTCTCCAGGTCTCCCTGCTGCGAAGGATTGGAAACTTGTGTCCTTCTCGTCTGTATTTGAAAGGAAGTGAAGCGAATGCACGGCTGGAGGTGACAATTTCCAGAAGACGGGTGAGCTCTCTCTGTCTGTGGTCTCTGACAGCTCGGGCTTTTATACTGCTTAACTCTCCTAACATCTACCCACTCCCCTCTGGCTCCGCCCACACACTGCCATACCAGTCCCTCCGAATCAGATCCTTGAAATAAATGCCAGGCTGGGAGGGAGCTGGGAGAGAAGAGAGAGAGGCGGGAGGAGCCGGAGGGAAGGAGATATATGCAGCTCTAACAGAAGGATCAGAGAAGGGAGAAATAAACAAATAGCCAGGAACTGAAAAATGGGGAGCGAGAGGTCACGGTCAAAGAAAAGACAAACAAAAGATAGTTGGAAGAACAGAAGCTTTGGAGAAATGTACATAACATACTGTACAAATACATGTGGAGGCAAATCTCACTAAAACATGTTCAGGTCTTATCAAAAAATGAACAGAAAAATAAAAAAAAACTTAAAAAATTAAAGCTGTTCTAAGACAATTTAGATATGTTGCATTACAAATTTTTTGTAAGTTAAAAACATTTGATTAAAATTAACATTTAATAATGTAATATGTCTGGACATTTTATTTGCAATTTTCATAATTCTCAATTGCGGTTATACTGTATTAGAAAATAATAATCATTTTATACATACATATATTTATTTTTGCCAGTACCACTGTTATACATAATTGGAATTTTATTTATAATATATATGTATAATTAATTAATTCATATCTTTTATAGTTATGAGGATATTTTTATAATTTAAACTACAAACATGCCTATAAAAATGTTATGTAAAAATAAATCAATTAATTAAAAATGTAACAAATAGAAAATCATAATACAGATTTTAAAGACTACTTTTTACTTAAACAGGTCAATGTCACATAAATATTATTAGTATTACTATATTGAAGAAAATTGTATGACCATGTCAACTTTTCTAGTTGACAGACAAAAACATATAAAATAATCTAATTAAATAACTAAATTACTAAAAAAAAAACATCCTCAAAACCTAAAATAAATAGTAGTAAATATATGTATGTTTATGTGCTCTCTTTAACACATTTTTAAGAGAAACTGAAGGATGATGCCACAATTTGGAGTTGGCCAGATAAGGACAAGGATATGGAGGATTGATGATCTATGAACTATATTTTTCTTTTACTAGATGTGTTGTAAGCTCAGCAACATGTAGATGACAGGAATGTCCCTGCAGTGCCACGACCATGATCTCACCATCGTAATGAGTTTAGCTTTCATCAGCCCCTCACTCTCTTCCTGTGCCATTCAGATTTGTCATTAACCCTCGGACGCTCCACACCAGGCAAGTCCCATGAGCCCTGAGACATTTTAGGAGCAGTGAGTGAAACTGGGGGCAGGACATCATGATGTAACACACACCACGACGGCTCCGGTTTTGTCACGGACCTCGAGGATTGCCCTTTAGAAGCAAAACAGGAAACTATAATGGTGGCACCTCTCAAGTCCTACTCTTCCCATATATTAGACGACAAGGGGTTACCGTAAAGTCTGCTCTGAGTAACATCTATTTTGGGACGGAGAAGCCAACTTCTGCAGACATGCATGTTCATTCAACCGCTGAGGTATTATCAGTCAGGTGACATCATGTGATGATGTCAAGGACAACTACACACACCACTTTTGCAGGAACATGTCAAGTTGATTAATAGCTTGTTTCTAGGCTAATACAGAAGGGATGTACAAGACGGCAAAGACGAATGTTTTTACAAAGCAAATTGCCCGTATGCGCCCGTGTCACATGACACCTTTGAAACAATAAACCACCTTCTTGAACTGTTTTGTAACTAAACACCACCAAAAATGCATTGACTGCATACACCATAGACTGGTCTCCATCTGAAAAAAGAGAGAGATATTTTAGCCATAACCCGCTATATACCTGCATAATCAGCAACAGCTGCTGGTATTTTGAATACTTTAAATAAATACAGCCCAGGACAGCTGGGTAATCCTGAACAAACTGAACAGAAGCCCCTCTTCATCCTTAAGCTCAGACCTCTTCTCAATGTCACAAAAGTTTACAAATCAACCGTATCATGGCAATTCACAACTATTATAGTTTTTGTACGACTTGCTCACACTCATCTTTGATTACAAATTGTACGTTTTCTTGCGAATCATAATGCATATCTACAAAACTGTAACTTTGTAAATACTTATTTAGTTTATATATAATTATGTTATTACTTATATTGCTATATTATACATAATTCGTTTTTTAAACATTTTTAAAATTACGTGTTTAGTTTTTATTAATATGTAAAAAAAAAAAAAAAAAAAAAAAAAAAAAAAAAATGTAAATTACTTTTTTTTTTCTATTTAATTTAATGTTTTAATGACTTTACACATTTAGTTCCTTTTTAAATTAAACGTTTGAAAATTACTCACCCTGATGTCGTTCCAAACCATCTTTGGAAAACAAATGAAGATATTTTTGATGATCAACTTAACTTTTGCGATGCCACTTTTTTGCGCAATATAACAAAAATAACATAATTTTCTCTTCTCCCGTGACTTACGTCCTCCGCCATGCTGGACGCCATATACGCAAGCTTTAACGTATTTTATGTTATCAGCCTTGCTTACATCCGGGTGAAAGCAACGCACATGTGCATAATCTGCAGCCGGTTGGGCCTAGAAGAAAGCGTACGCTTATGCAGTAATGTTCTCTAAAAAATGCAGTCACAGGAGAGGAATGCTTGAGTATATGATGTTAGTTTTGTTTTCTTAGCACAAACTAATTCTCGTATCGGCGCAAAACTGAAGCTGAGCCACTGATGTCAGATGGACTTTTTTATTACGTTTCTGGATCTGGGATCGTTTCAGTTGTACTGTTGTCTATAGAGGGTCTGATGGCTCTATGATATCATCAAAAATATTCTAATTTGTGTTCCAAAGATAAACAAAGGTCTTATGGGTTTAGAACGACATGAGGGTGAGAAATTTATGCAGTTTCATTTTTGGGTGAACTAACCCTTTAATTAACATATTTGTTTCCATTCCTTTGAGATAAATATCCAGAGTTAAACAGCAAATAACAGGAGAAGAAATCCACAAAAGTGGAGTATAGTATTGCTTTTAGTCTGTTAAATCTATATCAATGTCTTATGCTTGACCAAACTACATGGATCCATTACATTAAATGATAACAGTAACAGAAAAAAATGACATCTATCCAAAGCTATAAATGTCTATGTTGGCTCAGGGCCACTGGAGATTGATTTGTTTCTCTAAGTAGGATAAACAAATTTGTTTTCACATTAAGCTGCGAGTCTGTTAACATGAAGAAAAGAGGTGAAAATACCACTAAGCCACTTTATTTATTTTTTTGGACTTGGCCTAGAATACATTACAGCGTCCGAAAAGTCATGTATTTATAGCTCAACGCAGACACATTCCCATGAAGGCCACTCGTGCAGCATAACATCCCAAATTAGCAGAGGCAACATAGTACTGACTTCTCCATCACGCACCAAAACATTCCAGTCCTGTAACGGATAACACATAAACATAAGCTACTTATATTACCAGGTTATTAATTTACAGACTCAAATATGTCAGCTGGGCTTTAAGAAATAAAAGAGAGTGAAAAGTACAGCACTTTAAAAACGCTAGTTTTTAATGGTAAAGAGATAGTTCACCCAAAAATAAACATTCTTTCATTATTCTGTTATTAGGATCCTTGCTGAGGGTCAGATGGCTCTCAAAGTGTATCAAAAAATCTTAATTGTGTTCTGAAGATAAATGAAGGTCTTATGGGTTTGGAATGACTTGTAAGACCTTTGCTCTTCTTCAGAACACAAATTAATGATAGAAATGTAATTTTTGGGTGAACTACTCATTAAAAATGGGATGAATTATACAGGCAGGTCCACAATAACAGCCAATAATTGATAAACCACAGATATTAAAAACTAATACACTGCAAAGAAAAATTTTTTGTCTTGTTTGCAGACAAAATATTTAGAAAATCTTACATAAAGAAGGATTTTCTAGACAAGTAAAAATTATTGTCTTATTCTTAAGTCCAAATTAAGTGAGTTTTTACTTAGAACAGGCAAAACACTCTTATTTCAAACAGAAAACAATATTATTTAGCTTACCCAATTGGTAGATTATTTTGCTTGTTCAAGCAAAAACTTAATTTTGACATGTTTATTTTTCTTCAGAAAATAGGACAATAATTTGTACTTATTTAGAAAATCCGTCTTGATTTAAGAATCTTTATATAATTTGGCTGAAAACAAGACGAAAAATATTTTTATTTAATCTGCAAAATCTAAATACTAAAAATAAATGTTAAATGCTGTAAGTGCATCACAATGAACAGCATGAAAAAAAGGATATTAATTTAGAGATTTGGTAAAGGTTGTTTAACTGTTTTATTAAATTAACTTTTAAATTAATTTTAAATTTAATTAAATTTTAATTTTAATTAAATTAAAATTAACTTTAAGTCATGGTAATGTCAATAATGGAAATAAGCATTAATCATTAAAAAACCTAAAGTTAATGATACTGATAAAAAAATAAATATATTGTGTATCCCTATGTGGAAACAGTCAGAAATTAGATTTACAGAATATGAGATCATATCGGGGCCTTTAAATGGTTTCCTAGATATGCCTTAAATCTATATTCAGTCTGTGTCTTCTTGTAAGTGTAATAAATAACAATTAATTAGCGGTGATGCACGCTGTATTGTGGGAGTAACATGATCCTGATCTAGATGTGTCGTGGCGAGTGCAGTGTACTTGGAGGAGATGTTGTTTTTGTTCCAAGGTTCTGCTGGGAAAAGGAGTAGTTTTCCCCTAAGACAGATGGAGAACTGGGTTTTAGTATTGGTGGGAATGAGTAAACCAGGGACGGAGCACAGGCCTTGACTTCAGCAGACAAAACACTGCCAATGTCTAATGGATTTGTGCCCAAGCCGTGCATGTTGCTGTTAGCCTTATGGGTCGTGACGCAGCTCTCTTATCTGGGAATTAGGAGGTGAGGAAATGTGTCTTCATGGGCTTCAAGCACAAGTCGGCTTGAAAGGAAAGTGGTGGACTTTGCATACAAGAACACAATCCATGTCACTCTCAAATTTTTTATAGAAAAAGAACGAATTCCAGACATTTCTATTGCTGAATTGTCATTATGAATGTTCTTTTTGGTTCCAAGTTCAACACGAGAGGCATGGTTTGCATGATTCTGATGTAACAGGAGAGCAGATCCTTGCGATTGGACTCATGGGAGCGCTTCCAGCTCTCAGACAGGTGCTAACAACAAATCCATGTGGTCTTAGTAATGAAAGGCCAATGAAGGGCTACTGGGAGTGAGGATCCTGGCAGGACATGGATCACTGGACTTTCCAAACATGCAGTTTTTGCCCACTGGTCTTTTGGTTATGATCCCAGTACAACTGGGAAATGCTAAAAGCATACTGGACACCAAGCCAAAAAGTTGCAGGTGCTGTGGCCAGCAGTACTGTGAAGGTTTAGATCATCATCTTGTAAATCAATTAACCAATGTTAAAGGGATAGTTCACCCAAAAGTCTTTTACTCACCTTTGAAGCATCCGAGGTGTATGTGACTTTCTTCTTTCAGATGATTCCAGTCGAAGTTAAAATAATAAATTCTTCAATTCTTTGAATGGGTTTAAATGGTTGACAGCCGTTACACTTCAGAAGATGTGAAATAACATGCGTGTTTTCGTAGTAAAATGTCCCTCGTATGGCTTCAGGGGGTGAAAAAAGCACTCCTGTAGCGAATTTATGCATATTTCAAAACTTAAGCACTTTTCTCTAATGTCTGCTGTCTGTGGAAACCGGCGGATGACGTAAGCTGTATGCATTGCGTGATTAGTGATGAGTGCAGAGAGAGAACAAAACAAAACTGCAGTCATGAACGAGAAGCACAAACCGAGGATTTGTAAAAAAAAATGTAGGAGGATTTCAATATAAGCCAAGAGGAGGCTGGTTTTGCTTTGCTAAAGTAAGGAAACATTGTTTCCTTTATAACTACATTTCCCAGAGGCGGATGCACGTCCTACGACATCTGTCGGGAATGCTTTTGGTTTCAACATTCAGGAGACATGACAGAAAAGTGCTTATTAAGTTTGAAATATGAGAAATGTGAGTGGCGTTTTATTATGATTTTCATGTCTCTAGTGTAACGGCTATCACCCGTTTAAACCCATTCAAAGACTTGAAGGAGTCTGGACAATTTTTTATAACTCTGTCTGGATTCGTCTGAAGAATAAAGTCACATAAACCTAGGATGCTCTAAAGGTTATTAAAAATTTTGGGTTAACTATCCCTTTGAATGCTGTTTTGTGCATTCAGAGTTGTTTACATGGTTGAAGAGTTGGATCCTCGTGTTAAGCATGGATTTTAAGCAAAGTTTCAAAAAACAATTTGGATATATGACAGATTTTTTTTGTGCCAAAAATCTTACGTCCGCGTTCATACTACTTACATATGCTGCGTCCAAAATCCCATACTTCCCTACTATATAGTATGCGAAAAACAGTATGCGAGGCGAGTAGTATGTCCGAATTTATGGTATTCGAAAGTCAGTAGGCGAGAAGTACCCGGATGACCTACTACTTCCGGCCGAATTCTGTAGTATGCACACCATGGACACTTTCCTATCCCATGAGGCTCTGTGAGAGGAGGTGTCATATTCGAAAAATGGCGGAAAGTTGAGACGCGGCTTATTTCAAGTGTAAGTACCTCAGGAAAAAAAAAACTTTGTTTATTGTGATTGAAATTACACTTGTTTAACACAATATAAATAAATGGATGACTTATTGAAAGTTAAAATTTTTACGCGGTTGTGACGACGCGTGACAACATCAATATGGCGGATGCAGTACGTCCGATTCCATTCATACTACCCACATTCGTACTATATAGAACGTACTTTTTAACGGTTGGGTACGTTCAATTTTAAATCTAGTAACTACTTAAGCAGTAGGCGATTTCGGACCCAGCAAGAGTTTTTCAATCGTTGGTCTTCATGACATAGACGATGAGGAACTACTTATATGGGCATTTTTCTCAGAAGCAAGCATAGATAAGAGAGCGGGAGATTGCGCTGCGCAGGACTTGCTCAAGAAGAATGTCTCTAAAGAAGTGTTTTTGGTTGTAAGGGAAAGATAACTTTGTTTAGTTTCCTAAAGAACCCAGCTTTAAGTAAAAAGAGGATGCAGTTTGTTTTTTCCGATGCAGCAACGGCGTTTCTCAAGTGCTGACAAACATTTTTTAAACAAGGCCCAGTTCAAGGGCCTTAACTGACCCCAGGTCAAGGGCCAGTCTGTGTTTTTTTCTTGGTGATCAGCGGAAGTGCTCGTCACTCTTTAGCCCCGCCCACACAAACGCGCGACTCAAGCTTGGCTTTTGTCAATCTAGCCTTCACATATAAACATTGATCAACACAAAAACAGCACGGTAAACAAGCTCAAATACATTTGCGCGAAATGTGAAAAAACAGTGGTTCTTGAAGAACGTTTTTATGTGAAGTGAGAACATGCACATACAAATTTGTTTCCAGTTGAAATGAACACTAGGTGAAATGGACTTTTAAACAAAGAACAGAAATCTGTGAAAATGTAGTGTTTCAACAATGAACGAAATTTATGTTAGTTTTGATGACGAGGAGGACTTTTAATTTTTGGGTGAACTATCCCTTTAAATGAAAATGCTGGATATTTTTCTCACTAAGAGCTCAATCATGTCAGTTGTTGCGTTCGATACTTACCCCGACCAAACAATTCTCCCTGCACACTCTGGGAATGAAACATAACAGTTTAACTGGAGTGGAAAAATAATGGCCAATGATCCCATTACACAGCGAGGGTCCCTGCATTCCAGAACACAAGCAGCATTTCCATGTGCAGGTCGGGCTTTATGGGGAAGCTCTGAAAGGTGTTGCATTGCCAGGCGAGCAGAAAGGAACACCAAGAAACTCAAATTAAAGAGCTCCGACAAATCACTGGAAGTCACATGCAAGAGTACGAGATTTACTTTCCAAACATTTTCAAGTTCTCTGGATAATGTCTGCTATCGAGAAGTGCTGCCAAAACTAATTCAATGTTTGAAGGCGTTCCCATATTTAGGGATACTTTTTTTAAAAGACTGACCTAAAAGACACATATCTGACCTTTAGGCTTTGTTTACTCCAGGGATGAATATGCAACAATTTAAAAAGACTCTCAAGAACATTTTAAACCGCATGTTATATACTATTTGTGTTTGAACAAAGCACTTTCTTTAATAGCATTTCTGCATCCAAAATAATGTTGTCTTTTGAGGTTGTGTGGTGACAGAGACAAACATTCAGCTCTTAACCAACCACACAAGATCTCGAGCATGACTCATCAATAATGAGAAGAGGCTAGCAGTCAAGTGTACAGAGAAAACAGTTTGAGAGGAAAAAAACAGACATCTCAGAAGACTGGCAGCCCTTCAATAAATAATAAAGCTCATAACCTGATTGAAAAATAAAAGGACAAAAGCATTTCTGTAAATTTGTTACCTTATATTGCATTTGTGCAATTTTAATTATTAAATTGTGGTTAAACACTAAGATATACACCTTGGTTCAAAAGTTTAGGGCAAATAAGGTTTTTTAGTAAGCTAGTATTTTAGTATAATTAGTAAGTGACAGTAAAGACATTTATAATCAAATTTAGAATTTACACCAAAACTTAACATCCATAATAATAATACAATTTTTAGATAATCAAATTAGCATAATGATTTCTGTAAGGTCTTGTGACACTAAAGAAAACTCAGCTTTGCATCAAAGGAATTTATTTTTAAATATATTAAAATAGAAGACAGTTATTTTGAACTGCAATAATATTTCACAATATTACTGCATGCAGAGTATTTTTATTTTATTAAATAACAGGCTTGGTGAGCATAACAGAGTTCAAAAACCTTAAAAAAAAACGTACAGACTCCAAACTTTTGGACGGTAAGTGTAACCCCATAATGACACTGAACAAATGTTTGCAATTCAGGTTTATTCACCACAAGCTATAAATGAAAAATTGCACAACGTGTAATATTTAAACAGCAATTTACCTAGAAAAAGAGCCTTTGGGGAGCTGTAACTGAAATATGGGCCACTCTGCACTGCTTTTTCTGACGTATATTCTCCAAACAGCGTAAATAATACCAATAACTTTTTCTTATAAGCAATTTATGGACAATTGCTGTGATAAAATAATCATTTAAGTAAACAAAAATGCGTCTTAGCGAGACAAGCTTAACATTCTTCAGGGACTTTGATCAAAAGCGATCTATCTCAAGTTAATAAATAATTCAACTGAACAGAATTAATGTGAGACAGACTCTGAGACAGACCTCTCCAGATCTCGTCAAACCTGTGGTCTCTTCTTCTCTTCTCCTAGTGATCACCGAACAGATCTCCCGCTGGGACACTCTGGCTCTGGGTATATGGTGCGAAACGTCAGGTTTATCCGAGGCCCACGGTCATGGTACTCCTTTGCCACCTGGTGCTATTTAAAAAGCAGTAATAATGTTAAAACCACATTCACAGCAAGGCAATGTAGCCACTGGATGAAGTTAAAAGAGGTTAATCAAACTCCAACTGGCCTTGGCATTCACCTCGGTGATGCGTATTTAATAATTCAGATATACGCTTACACATTGTGTCATGTATATTTGTACAGACAGATGATAAAGAATGCAGCTTGACTAAGCAAAAGCGGTGTGTTTACATACACAATTACAATGTTGAGTTGGCGCCCACTGTTATATTTTTGAGCCCTTTAGACAGTTATGTAACAGCTTTAAAAGCCTATAAATATTCACATTTGTGAACAGCCATACATGTGGGTTTAGTTAGCTTTATTTTGACAGGTCAATGTGAGCTATGTCAACCTAATAAGATCTTCTGAAAGGTTTTTGGCGCAACGCGGGAGTGACCTTTCTTAAATAGTTTTCAGATGTCGCCATAAAATGCTCTTGACCTTTCCCTGTTCTTTGTGCTTCCCCAAAGGCCTGCGGTTCGTCTTGGAGTCAGAATCCAAAAACAACTCAAACAGAAGAAAAATAACATCCAGCAGGTTTTGGAAATAAAATTATAAAGGGCCAAAAAATGTCAAAATATCCATGTTAGTTGAATATACAAAAATGCACCAAAAGCGTTAAATGGAAATTACAAAAAAGCCATGAAAGTCAAACAAACCCTTACAAACGTGCACATAAATTAAAAATAAATCAATAAAATAAATATGACCATTTAAAAAAAGCTACAAAATATAAAAGAAAAGGAAAATTAATAATTTAAAAGAATTTACCAAATTGCAAAAAATTAGTTAAATCATAAAAATGTAATAAATTTAATATATTAATATATTTGTATAATTTCTATTACATTGAAATATATTATATTTCTTAAATATATACATGGATGTGTTTGTATTTATCTATACAGTACACAATAAATAGACAGATTAAATCCATATATTATGCAAACAATTTCTTTTATTTTTTTTATAATTGTGATTAAATCATTTGACATCACTAAAAATAATGTAAAAAATATATATTAAAATTATAAAAAAAAAAGTTCTGCTGTCATATCCTAAGATGGTGAATTCTCCACAGCGTCTGTATTATTATTTGTGCAATATTTTCCTTCTTGGAAAAACTGTCCGCTTCTGTATACTGTGAAGAAACACGTTCGACTTCCCCCTTCACACTGTTACACACCAGCAGAAACAGCGTCTGCACTTCACGCTCTCTGGACGGTGAACAGTGTGAACGCTCCACATCATCTCCACCACAAAGGAGCCTCATCTCCACCCCTTCGCATCGATTTAGCCATTTTCAGCCTTTCTTCACAGTCTGGCTTATCATCAGTGTTCAGAAGACTGTTATTAACTGGCAGCTTAAACGCTCACATTAGACTAAACAAGAGCTCCTGCCAGTTCTTAGTGAGTCACATTCAATCTTGAAGATACACGAAATGTAAAAGTTCTTGCAAATCGGCTAGAATTTATTTTGAGAAGGACTGTTAGATTTTCTGATGGACTGTACACTACCAAAAATACCAGTGAAATTTTTGTCTTTGCTTTTTCTGCTGCCATCTGAACTTGTGTTCAAACTTAGCATGGTTTGTCTGATCTGTTGTAATGACCAAAGTCACTGCAAACACTTTCTTCAGAGCTGTTAAAAGTGATGTACCTGCCAGTCTGTCTGCGTACAGCCTTCCATGAGCAGGAGGGTCCCGTGGGTCAGAGGGATACGTATGCGCTCCACATAGGTGTAGTCTCCTTTCTCTTCCTAAAACACATAACATTAAAATACCCTGACTATTAATTCTTCAAACAAGCTTAAGCAGATGCAAATATTTAGCCACTTAAGAATTTTTTTACTAATATTTCTTGCTTCAAACTAGGGCTAGGCGATATATATTGTACGATATATTATGTGCGTCTCGTCAGCTGTTTTTAAAAGGAACGCTAGTTTATGAACAGATCACTGAGAAGCTGCGCCATTAAATCACCCGCAAAACTAACGCGTAGCTTCTCAGTGATCTACGGCTGTCTTCATAAACTGGCGCTGCATTTAAACACAGCTGGCGAAGATTTAGTCTTTACTGAGGAGATGCGCATAATATATCGTTCGATATATATCGCCCAGCCCTACTTCAAACTAAAAGGAGACACCAAACGAAAACATAATCAGAGTACGCAGAGCTCAGAAGAAGCCTGGTTAATTCTAAAGCATGAAAAGGTCTATAGAGAAACAGATGGCTCTCTGATTTCATCAAAAATATCTTCATTTGTGTTCCGAATATGTCTTACAGGCTAGGAAAGTACCGTGACCGGGAGGGGACGTCTTTGGGTGAATTAATGCACATTCACATTTAGTCTAGAACCACTAGTGGTGGAGACTCTTATCGCACGATAAAAAAAAATATCGTTGTTAATCTATTCACAAAGTTGTGTTGGGAGCTGGGTCTATACTACCCAAGCTATGATGACTTTCACCTTGATATTTTAGCGCGGATGTATACCTAGCCGAACTGCACTGTAGCTCTATTCGGACGGGACTAGTTTTCTAAACTACTGTACGTGTGAGCTTCGATTCTTATCACCTGTCGTCTGTGATCTTCATGTACCATTTCGGACGAGACTAACACCTCGTGTTTATTACAGAGCTGAGAGGGTGTGTTTTGTACATCTGGGCGTCACAGAGATCACGTGCTCTGTATGCGTGCATTGCTATAGTCATTCAGATTGATCACAATTAATATAATCACAGATACCATGGTGAAGATAAACGGCTAGTGATGTTTGTTTACTTTAGTTCAACTAGTATGATTTTTAATTGTAGTAAACACATGTTTAATCTTGATAGTTATAACATATGTAACGAGTGCAGAAATGAACGTGAGTAATCTTACCTGATACTGATATTACAATCAGTCTTAACAGTTTACGTGATCTGACTCTTTTATTTGTATTTATTTCATTTTATATATTAAAACATTAAACATGCGGTAAGAGCATCTACGGCTAAAACACACAAGGAAACAGGAAAAATAAATCACAGACATCGCATTCAGACTCTAGAATTATCACAGAGAGAAAACACAGACGTGGCAGATTCAGACGGGATTAAAATCACCAAGTACTTCTATGAAACAACACATTCTCTAACGACCCCCTGTAAAACTAGTCCCACCCGATTAGGACTTAACTTTCAGTCATTATTTAGCACACATATTCTGAATGCCTTTGGCAGAATTCAAATGAGCCATTTTAATCTAGATTAATTTAAGATTAAAATGAATGTAGATATAAAAAATTAAAAATTAATCTAGATTAATCTAGATTAAAAAATTAATCTATGCCCACCACTAGTAAAAACACACATGGTCATATCATCAAAGATGGCAACACTTACAAAATAAAGAGGATGAATTTCTAAATTGTGCTTTGGGGGTTTTAAGATATATATATTTAATGTTGTATTATTAAACACAAGTAGGGCAAATGGGCTTTGATTGAAAGCATGCAAATTTCAACGGCTGAAGGAAGCCATAAGAGTGAGCGTATGAAATTAGAGCAATCCATTTTTCCCTGATTGATCGATCACTCAAGCGCAGCTGAGCAAACAAAGAACTCAAACCTGAGGCAACTAAAATGGATGACAGCACTACAGGGAAATGTCTTTCTACACATTAAACCCACAGAGATGGTCTTCTGAAAGACGGCTTCAATCCTATCGTGATTGGCGCGAAGATGAAATTGCATCACCCAAACATGACAATTCAGAAGTCATCTCATACTTTCTGTGAAACACAAAAAAAATATTTTGACAAATGTCCAACTTTGGACCCCACTGACTTCTATTATACGGACACAAAACGTTAAGAGACTTCTCGAAATGTTTTAGTTTTCAAATTTCAATTTTTAGTTTGAAAATCCCTCTAAACATGCTTATTTAAGATTCCCACGCACATGTGTGCAGTTTTAAATCTTCACGTGTGAACTGTCAGGGCAGCTCTCCAACAGCACGCGCCTGTAACATTCTGCCTCTTGTATTGCAACTTGACAGCGTGCTTTTCTGGTCACAGGCCAAGACAGCATTACAGCACACTGCCAAGAGCTTGTTCTCAAGAAACACCAGCGGTAGGGCGAATGACAGAGGAAAGTGAGACGGCAGGAAGAAAGAGAGAATGAAAGCGCACTCCTGTTGGGCCGACTGCCAGAACGCCACACTTCAGGGATATCCAGGGACAAAAGCCTTATGTCAGGACAGAATTCCCTAAAGACTCAGGATGAACAAACTGAGAAATTAACTGACAGAGTCGTAAGAACATGTCAGAGGGTACAGCTTGGCTCACAGCAGGAGACTATTGATGATAAGAGAAGAGGAGGACAATAGCTATAGAAAGAAGCAGAACGCTACGAGAGGGGAAAAATCAGAGGCCTGAGGTCTTCTATGTGCAAAAAATGGATTAGAAATTTTTACATTAACTACCATATATGTATAACATTTAATTTTCTACATTATGGTAAATACATACTTTATCAGTAATTCTTAAGACAATTAAGCACATTTTACCCCCAAAAAGGCATTTGATATTTCACTTCCATATCTTTAAATTATGATTAGCATTACCGCAAGTATTTTTTTTTACTTTATTCAAATCAGCATAATTAAGGGCAGTGCACCAAATGGTAGCATAATTAATTAACATTTTAATTTAAATATATAACTGATTTCAGATTAACCTAATCATACACAAAAACACCATTTCTTTTTGGACGATGGAAATGAGAATTTATGGGGAAATCTGATACATTTTAGCAAACAAAATCAAAACAGAAAACTAATGAAAAGTTGGTTTTATTTTCCTTAAAGCAAACTAATATTTTAATGTTTTTTCTTTTGATTTAGAAGTGATCTGGACTTTTAAAAAAAGCATTTAAAAAAAAAAAGAAAAAAAAAAATCTCTTGATAAAAATTGCACTCTTTAAAGCTCATTCATTAAACCCTTCCCCCTTATTAAAGAGCACGAAGTCCAACCCGATTCTTTTGTGCACTTTTGCGAGAACATGTATTCCTGTTGCGCTCGAGAAAACTGGATTAGATGTCCTATTCAGAGCCGATTGCGTTTCAGTAAGCCGAGATGAGTCTGTTTTAGTGGTTTCACAGTTTATGAACATGTAAAGACTCTTTACAATTTATCTAGTGATGTGGCACTCCTCAGATCATACAGAGATGAATGAAAATATGCTGTATTGCTGCTTTTATGGGTCACTGGTGATAAAATGAGAGTAAACAATGCCTGTGAATGCCTGACATACTGAAACCCCTTGAGATTAATGGCAAGTCATAGAAATCTAGACACAAACCTGTTTGAATGAGTCATCCAGGCTCCAATCGTTCAGTCCGTTTGGTGTGTTGAATGATTGCTGGTCGGTAAGAGAGTCGTCGGGCTCGTCTTTCACCTTATTTGTCGGCGACAGGGGACGTTTTTTAGCAGCGGATGGCGATGCGGCGTAGACTGGGAATGCATACGGAGGAACTCCGACAGACGCTTGCTGAAGCGCAAGGCTTTGCTTCCTGAGGAACTCCAAGCCTTCGCTTTCCTCTTCTTCACTACCGTCCTCCCCATCCATCATTTCATCGTCATCGTCTTCATCCCCCTCGGATCCTCTTCCTCTATCCATCTCATCAGCTGGATCATCCTCGTGTACTTGGTCAGGGCTGGTACTCATGGGACCCCTGGCAGCTTGAGGCACCTGGCCGCCTTTCAGTGCTCTGTCTCTAGAGTTTTTGCTGTAGAAATCAGGGGTTAACGGGGCACCCTGAGCTCTGGCGGAGGCCATGATGGCTTGCTGTGCAGCCAGCTGTTGGGCATACAGAATATGGGCTTCCCTGAAGTGTCGCTCCTTGCGCTCCATCTCCAGTTTAGCTTGTTGTTGTCGCTGGAGCTGCTCCATAACCGCCTCCAGTTTGACTCCAGCTGCACTTCCGAAAGCCGCCTGGGAAAATGCACCAGCCAAACTGCTGTCCTGAGACAAGCTGGGCTGAATTGTGAAGAAAAATAAGTCAAATCATTCTGTAAATACGTTTTTGCAAAAAACCAAACTCATTTTTATACCCTTAAAGATGAAGAACGTACAGCATACTGTTCCAAAATAGGCTAATTTGCCTAAGAACATAAATTTTGTCAATTTATTCAACCTCAAATTGTTGTTCCAAACCTAAATTAATTCCTTTCTTCTGCTGAACATAAAAGATATTTTGACGAATGTGGGTAATCAAACAGTTTTCCTCATACTGTAGAAGTCAATGGGGACCAGCAACTGTTTACTTACTTTTATCATTCTAAATTAAATCTTTTGTTGACATCTAGCAAAAGAAATCAAATCCAAGTCCTAATACTATGACAGAATTTTAACCATGGGGATAAATTATATATTTAAATGAACATTTTACTAACTAAACTGTTTTAATAACTAGAAGTAACGTTTCTAAAACGCTCACGCTACACAACTAAAGTGTAAACAAAACAATTCCACCGTTTTTGAAGAATTCTTTTCGAACTAACAGGCATTAAAGTTTGAATTAAAGACGCTTTACCAATGAAACAAACGAATATGCTGGGGAATTAAAATGAACTGATCAGAATCAGATACAAATAGAACACAAATGAGCGTAAACAAATAAGCACATGACGAGGAATTCAAATGGGTTTAATTTAAATGAAATACAAATACGTGTAAGCAAATCAACACATTCCAGATTGGAATTCGAATTAACGTCTCAAGAATTTTAATTCCTATTAACAGTATTTATATGTCCCAAAAGATTACCGTCGCATTCCGCGGCTCGCTCATTGCCCAGTAGGCCAACCTACCTTTGACCCCCCCCCACAACAGTCTGGATAGTAGAACGACCGGATGTCCGGCCAAAACGGCGTGTCGCTTTTCATTTAGCTAAATAATTAATATTTAGCCAAATCCCGTCGATTTACGCTGTTACTGTACAACCAATTAAAGCACGGTTTGATAAGTGAGCGCAATAACACAAGGTATTCAGATCACAGTCGAATCATGGCTGCTCAAAAGTATGGCGCTCTTCCAAAAACAATTAAGCTATTAAAAGGGAGAGCCGACACACGACGCAACAAAGTATCGCGTTCTGATGGAAACAAACGAAGATGTTTTTGACTTTTTCGAACGCGGCGGCACGCGATTTGGAACTTTAGCAACATATAAACAGCGCGAAAGGTCTCATCCAAAAAATCTTGAAATCATGACGTGTACAATGTGGATTTTCGGTACATATAACAGCTTGATCACTCACACTAAGGTAATTAGAATAAAGACCGACTCACTGAGTTTATATAAAAAAATGAATAAATCTACATGCAAGATCGTTTACACTCGGGGTCTGCTGATTAAATATTACAGTAGCATATCAATACATTCAACAGGGCTCTGTGCCAACAGAACGGAACTCACCACTTGCGCTTTGCTGCTACTGGAATTGTCCACCATCACTCTTTTCCTAGATAAACCACCGTGCGTGTTTTGCTCAGCGCACCGAGTCCGTGTGCATCCACCCGAACGCGTAATATCCCCTCTGATAGTACGGTAATAAACCTCTCAGTGTTTGCAGAGGGGGAAAAAAACACTCGACACTGGGGCCAGCCAAAGGGGAAACGCCTGACCTCACCTCCCGAACTGCGCGCTGAGGGACTCCCACAGTCCCCTCGACTTTTCCTCCTCCAGCCGGAGCCAACCCCCCCGGCGCATTAACGCATATTTAAATCCCGCCCCACTGGCTCGTGCAACAAGTTACTACGTTCTTACGTTTCCCCTTTGCAAGCAACTAAAATATTTATAGCACAAAAACCGATAGGAGTTAACATATACTTACGTGGCTGTTTCATGGATCTAATATTAGACTTGACTATTTTTTTATTTTAGTCTGGAAATTCTGAGCCAAAATTAGCTACATATACGTTTATAAAAAAGCAGAAGTGAACATTTAATAATCGTGCAATGAGGAAATAATTTTCATCTTTCATTTTCAACGTTTTTTTTATTGGCTAAGCATTCAGCTTTATATACTTTGTGGGTTTTTTGTATGATTTACGTTGAACGCATTCCTGCTGCGCCCTCCACTGGTTGAAAAGTGCTGTAACGTTTACGATATAATTACAGCTGGCGTCAAGCAGAAAAACAAAAGTGTTTTTCACCTTATTTTTAACATAATATTTTTTTTGTTTACCTTGAATGTGATTTCCAGTGTTGGTTTCACAGATAAAATAGTTAGCTTTTTTATTAAATTCCAAATAAAACTATTAAGTAGGTTCTCAATGCATATAACATTAACAATTGTGTGTAATATATATAGAAAGATTAGGATAGATTTTGCGCTATTGCAAATTATTTTAACACTTTTTAAAAAATATAATACAATGGATCCAATTTTAAAGCAATGAGGCATCAGATCAAACACAACAAGACTGAGTAAAGATAAATCTCCCTTTATTAGGTCCATCAATATTTTACAAGCAAAAGAACATAATAAAGGCCAGTTAAATAGAACACAAACACCACGACACGAGGCAAAGACTTCAAGTACAGTGGTCTACTCAGTCCAGAGAAGAGCAGCAGTCTCCTGGAAGACTCTGTGAATAAACAAGAGAGATGTAATGGACATATTAAATTAACGAGCTTACATCTTGCTTACAGGTTTAATTTTTTTTTTTGTAAATGCATTTCGATACGCACCACATTCGTAGACATCTATGCTTTGTCAATACCAAGCTCCTCAGGTGTAGGGATACCAAGCTCACTGAGGGTAGGCTGCAGCTCTTGAAGAACGTAGGGGTAGATCTCTTTGTGTGGGCCAGCTTTGTCCTGTGTAAATAAATAAGCATGAGTCAAACCTAAATCAATTCTTATTACAACTTTGTAAAATCATGTTAAATTATGCAGCTTAAAGACATGAATATCGCCTCTGTGGCGTATTCTGCTATCGTCCTAAGAGTCTTACTGACCTTGACTGCCTCAAGGATGCGGATGGCACTGGCCAAATCGTCAAGCCTCCGACAGGCTCTCAGGGCTGCCTCCAGGATCTTTGGCTCAGGCACCAAGTCATAACCGATCAATGTGTTCATTCCTGAAGCGAAACAAAGGGAACATGTATTTACTTCATAGTCAGTTTGAGTTTGAGTTTCCTTGATGCAAATAAAAACATGCTTCCTTGTTCCAAAATTTTTTATAGGCTAATGGTAAACAGATAGTCATACATTTTTGAAGAAGTAACAGTAACGGATCAAACTAAACCAGCTGTACAGGTTTGTAAGCAATAAAAGCAAACAGAATCACTCTTGTTACTGATGGAAACAGTCTGTCTAATATATATATATATATTAGTTTAATATGTATTATTAATTTTCAGGCAAAAAGAGGACCAAAACTAACTTTAGGAAATGTTATTTACTACAGTACTGTATTCAGATTCAGGATTTTAATTAGAACATATGGCCACTAAAATAGATTTATGAGGGTAAATTCTCACTTTACAAGTTCGGCAGTCGAATGCACAGCTGCTGACTCAATAACAAGGTCAGAGCGCTGCCGTCACCCACCTTTTCTCAGCTCCCAAGCATCGATGTCTGGCTTGTTGAAGTAAGTGACCCAACGGGCATCAAACTCTTCATCTGTCTCCTGCTTGCCATGGGAATAAGAACGAGCAGCTACTGAAGCTGTGGAAGAGACAGACCAGAGACAATCAGAAGCAAAAACTTTTCACTTGATCAGCGAATGACATGCAGACCAACACTGCCTTTATCACAGCCAAAGTACTTCCAGGAAGTACTGTAGGCATAAAAGGACCATAGAGAGTCTAATAATTTCATCTGTGTATCAGTGTTAGTTAAAAACACCTAATAGTGCAGTGACGTTTTGCATACAGGCCTTGTTCCAGTTGGAACTGGTCCAGTGCTCTTGTTTGACCTATGTTTGGCTGGTACATAGTCCGTTGAGGGATTATTATTTTAGCTAACGCCTAACTATCTGACAACAATAAGCTCACCTAATATTGCTTAAAGTGAGATGTATAACACAAAACATGCAACCAGATGTTATTAAGCTCACTAAGCGCAGTTTATACCGATGACACTGCATTTGCATATGTGGTGTGGGCTTTCAGCGAGGTCAGTGCACTGTGACAGAAACCATTCTAGCTGATAGTATTAACAACAGCGACATCTAATATTAATTTTTACGCATTCTTCATAGACGCAACCCAGCGGGGCACGTACACATTCACTATAAGAAGACACAGTAACAGAGGAGTAGATGTAAACCACAAAGCCTGACTGAAAAGTTTTCAAACCCCACGTATTTATACACTAGGCTAGCTGTTTCAATTAAGTGTCAATCTGACAGAAATGTGTGTTAATCTGGGATGCTTTCAGTTTAAGTGTGGCGTTTCCTCCTCGCGCTGGGCCCAAGCCTTACTCTAGTGGGTCATTGCAAGGACACTGTGAGAAAACATTCACAAGACTACTTAAATGACTGGGAACACACGACTATTTTATGAAAACGCTGTTTTACAGACGATAGCTTAGCATGCGATAACCTCTGAGGGGTATAACATTTCTAGCAAGGCACCGGTGCGGCTTTGGTTAGCTTGTGTGCTAAGCTAAGTTCAAGGTGTTTCTTATTGCTCTTTTTCCTATCAGCGGCTTTATAATTAATGGCAAACTGCGCATTTACCTGTATATTGTGGCCGTGACCTTGTTAAACTCCGCGCACCGGAGACTGAGAGTCGAAGGGCAGCTCTGAACATAGTGCAGCTCACCGGACTCACGCGCAGCTCAGAAGAACGACTGGCTCGCGCTGCAGCGGACGCTAGCTAAGTTAGCAGACGTGCTAACACGCGACTGGCGCGTGACTGCGCATGCGCAGGGGCAGCCGAGTGTGGACTGACTGCTCGTGCGTGGTGATGTATAGCAATGGGGTCTGCTAAAAAGGATTATAAAAGAGCATGAAGGACAAAAGATACACTGCTGTAATGTATACAAATCGCAGTCCTTCTCTGTGAGCTGCGTCCAGTATGACCACAGTTATTTTTAACCTTCTCTGTATCCATTACGGAAGTTTGATGCAATTATTATTATGTTTAAATTGATATTTAACAAAACAAGACACGATAACTTAAAACAAAAGCAAAAAATGCAATGCATATTCTGCATTTATTGCATCCATATCTATTTTAATTAACACACAAGCAGTTCGTCATCATGACATTTAGGCCATCCTTAGTAGATGCATGCAAATATTTTGGTCAAAGTTGCTCAGTTTCATTACATGTGCACTTTGCAATCAAAGCAATTGAATGTTACTGAAACATTAGTGTTAGATATACAAAAAGGTAAATCTTTCGTCTTTTATTGAAAAATTAACGTGAAAAATATATTGTAAAACTGCCATAGTTTTAAGCTTATAACCCTTAAATGTGAATTTTACTTTAAGATAATAGAGCTACAAGCATGTGTTTGCAAAATAGTTGCTCTCTCCAGCAGGGGGCAGTATTATATTTCACAAAGTAAGATCTAGGGTTATACGGTTGTTGACAAAAATATAAAAAAACGTTACAAAAACCTTTTACATATATATATATATATATATATATATATATATATATATAT
>JAUCMT010000059.1:10517293-10532729 GCA_032357475.1 Enteromius thamalakanensis
TCTGTATGCGTGCATTGCTATAGTCATTCAGATTGATCACAATTAATATAATCACAGATACCATGGTGAAGATAAACTGCTAGTGTGTTTACTTTAGTTCAACTATTATGATTTTTATTTGTAGTAAACCCATGTTTAATCTTGATAATTATAACATATGTAACCGAGTGCAGAAATGAACGTGAGTAATCTTACCTGATATTACAATCAGTCTTAACAGTTTACATGATCTGACTCTTTATTTGTATTTGTTTATTTATTTTATATATCAAAATATATTAAACGTGTGTGCAGTAAGAGGATCTGTGGCATCTCGTGTTGGCCAAAACACACAATTAAACGAACATCACAGACATCACATTCAGACTCTAGAATTATCACAGAGAGAAAACACAGACACGGCAGATTCAGACGGGATTAAAATCATCAAATACGTCTGTGAAACAACACATTCTCTAACGACCCCCTGTAAAACTAGTCCCACCCGATTAGAGCTTTACTTTCAGTCATTATTTAGGTAGCACACATATTCTGAATGCCTATGGCAGAATTCAAATGAGCCATTGTAATCTATGCCCACCCTTACTAGAAAGATATTCAATGATATCCAATATTGACAGATTTTGACAAAAATGAGGAATTTTTATATTAAATAACATATTCCAGATATCAATAAAATACCAATTTACAATATTAGTATTACAAATAAATAATACTTTAATCTTTTATTGTAAAATAATATATATATTAATAATTATATTATATAAATGACAATACTAATGTTCTTATTTTCTGAACGGTCCAAGGTTAATCCACTGAGATTTTATCCTAACCACAGGCACTTAAAGCTTCTCTTCTGTTGACAACAGCGTAATCTGCATACTGATTTTATCATGATTAATCTCAGCACCAAAATATCATGCATCCTTAGGTCAAACACTACATGACTGTGAAAAGACGAGACATTGGCAGACTCACAGGATGTGGCTGCTTTCGGAGACTGAACACTCTAGTGTCGCCCAGACTCAGAGAGGCGATGACGGGCTGAGGTCCTAAAGACGGCTCGCTGTCACTGTGCCAGCCAATGCTGTCTTTACCGTCTCGGTACAGGTTACACAGCAATGAGTTAAACGTGTGGCTGCTCTTCTCCTCGACAGCCAGACGTAAAGTGGTGAGAACTGGATGCCACTGTAATAAGAGAAAAACACGGAAAGAGATGCTTTACACATCGACAGATGGCATTTATGTTTGCTCAGTCATATACCTAACAGTGATATACCTGAGCGTTGGCCTGCATAGTGGAGCATGAATATGTATAAGGAAGCTCTCCATACCAACAAGTGAGTCTGGGTTCATCATATGCATCACCTGAAGTGCAAAACATATTGAATATGCAGTGTGTTCAGCTTTCAATACTGCTTAACATCTGTCTGGGATTACAATTAGACAATTAAAAATGGATAGTTCACCCCAAAAAAAGTGCAAAACTAAATTGTGTTGCAAATGTTGCTGTGTGATTTCTGTGCTGTTCTGGCTGGATGTTTTCTATCCCAACCTCAATCAAAACCTTTCAAAATGCTTCAAAACAAACGGCACATCTCTCTTTAGCAAACCAAATAAGGCCTGAAAGCTTAACTTATTTGCCGAAACGATCTCAATCAGTCACAGTCGAACGTGGTCCAAAGCAAATGTTTAAACATTTGGTATATTTGGGACTTTTTCAAATGATGTCGGTCCTGGAGAAGGTAAACAGAGGAGGGAACTGGAGGCAGTGGCATATTCCTGCCAATTTACTGATGAAGGAGGACTGGAAAATCTGAGTCATTGTGGGAAGAGCACTTTATGAACATGTGAGTGGGATAAACGCAAGATGTCATCATGTGTGTGTAAAAACATGCTTGCTTTGATTCTGTTTTGGTCTTGGGTCAGATTTAAATCTGTTTTCTCATATCAGCACCAAGGCTCAACATAGGCTCATATGCTTTAGGAAAATAATGTTTTTGCTGCTCAATATACTTCATTAAAATAAACAAATGTTTTTAGTCCACTAAAACTGAAGCTTACTTCATTTAGGACTACAGTACAGACGGACAGATAGATGTAAGTTACCCATCATCCTGTAATTGGTCTTTTGTGACCATGGCAGCTCGGCGAGCAAACTGCTGAACATCCAGTCAGCCTCCTCTTGCTGTAGAAACCCTGGTATGAGTCTCAGTCTGGACAGAACAATTACTTTAATGCAGGAAATGTTTTTTTTTAAGGTAATTTTTTTTAGTTTAGGCCACTTTCAATCTGAGCATTGTTACCTGGACACTCCAGTAGGCCCTTGACTAATCTCATAGTCTCCGGCATTTCTGAGAAAGAGAAGAAAACGACAACTGAATACACACGGTGTGTCAATCAACAGCTTTTATTGCTTGAAAGTGCCCAGGACTGAGTCACTCACTCGATCACTTTCTCTGCAGGAATCTCTCTGATGGGCTAAAAGGAAAAAAAAAGGATAAATTGATTTCTGTACAAAAAAAGAAAGAAAGAAAAAGAAAGAAAATAAGCATATCATAGCTACAAATGGCCCTTACATCAGCTGGCTGATGGTACTCAAATGATCGTGGTCCATGTTTCCATGAACTTGACACTGACTGGACATCCTGAGCTGAAACAGTGAAGGCAAATATTCTTCACTTAACGAGCCATTTGGATTTCATACTTATCACTCAAAAATAACAAATTTAAATTTGTTTTTTAATTTGTTTATTAAAAAACAAAAAAACAATACACTGACTGTACTACACCTTTATTGCTTGTTTTTTTCCACTGAAGTCTATATATAATATAATAATAAAAAGGCATGTAATTTAGTTTGATATAATTAGATAATATGTCCTTTGACACTGTCTCTGACTCTTTTTTGCTAATCGTACTAATGAGATATGTGTTAATTACTTCTTTATTATGATTGTAATGGGTATTGGCCAAGTTATTCAAGGATTCTTCTGATCAATACATTTTTATTACTTTAATGATTTTGCAATCGTTTTTTTTTTTTCATAATTTAACCAATCATTAATTTAAAGTGAAAATATATTATTTGATGAAGTTTCTAATTCTTCTTAAAGGGGTCATATAACACCAATTTTCCACAAGCTGATTGTTCAGGCTCTTAATGAAAAGTCTACAATGTAGTTTGTTTAAATTTTCTCAATGGTAGTGTAACCTTGTAGCTCTTTTCAAAACCCTCTGTTCTGTGTACTTCCCCTTTAAATCTTCACGAGCTCCGCTGACTCCGCCCCTCTTTCCGAGGCGCTCTCAGAGGATCTTTTTTTTTAGCTGTATTCATAGTGAAACTTGCTAATAAACACATTATTAGGAAAGGAGATTTGCAAAGATTCATTAAAAGACATTATACTGTTTTTGTAGGTGAGGCTGGATCATGATCAGAACCAAACGTAACTTTAATCCTCCGAGTCTTCAGTCACTCAGATGTCGGGGGTTGACAACTACTGCTATGTTCATTAATACATTTAACAACAAAACATCTCAATCTCTTAGGAGTCTTGCTTGTCTCTGCGTCTCGGACTGATGACAGCTCACCCAGTAGTAGTTACTATTATTTATTCTGTGACATCTTCAACGTTTGCAGCAGAAGTGTTTAATAGTAAAACTCTTGTAAAGTTGGCATACCGGTTTGCTTTTGTGGTTTGTGGAGAGGTTTGGCCCAGGAGCCCTGGACTCTCGCTCGCTGTCTTTTATCACTCATCAGAGCTTGAGATCTGACAAAACAAAACATATGTGTCAGATTGGCAGTGGTCTTCTGCTGCTGACCAACTTTTTGGAGACGCAGATTTCATTTTCCAACAGCACTTGTTCACCTGGACACAGTCCCAAAGCTACCAGTGCCTGGTTTAATGTTCTTAATTGGCCAGCAAACTCACCTGACCTTAACCATATTGTGAAGAGGAAGATGCGATACGCCAGACCAAACAATGCAGAAGAGCTGAAGACCACTAACAGAGCAACCTGGGCTCTCACAACCTAAGCAGTGCCACAGACTGATCGACTCCATGCTCATACTTTTCAGTTTGGACAAGATTTCTAAAAATCCTTTCTTTGTATCGGTCTTAAGTAATATTAACATTTTCTGAGATACTAAATTTTTGGGTTTTCATTAGTTGTCAGTTATAATCATCAAAATGAAAAGAAATAAACACTTGATTATACAAGTTTCACTTCTTGGATGGAATTAGTGAAATAAATCAGCTTTTTCAAGTTATTCTAATTATATGACCAGCGCCTGTATATTACCTACAGAAGGAATTTGCTGCCATCTTCAGGTGATTATAGTAAATCACTCAGTAAACGATAGTACTTCTATTTCATTCTGGAATATGGCTATAGGTCAGTTTCTCAAACCGATATGTCCAAAAGTGTATATGAGCACAGATAACCATATTATAAAATGTATTATGTCTGATGCAAACAGATTTATGACGAAGTCTATACTTTACACACCTCCCAGACCGAGACACCGTGTTTACGTTTTCATGCAAGTTTTAATAACCTGACAGCGTTGTCAAAAATTTAGTAACTTAAATAATACTTACATTAGTTTTTGAGGCGATTTATCTCATTTTGTAAAGCGTTGAACATTTGTGTAACCGAAACACAATCAGGATTGGTGTTCGGCGAAACAAGTCCGTGTTACTACAATAACCAGCTAAAACCCTTCCTACGGAGACCGTCTGCTTCTGTAAGCACACTGGTATATGAATACGAGCATATTTAATACACATAAAATATGTGTACAATACAAATATAACATTTTATGTTTGTTTAAGCTGTACCAGATATAATAATACTTCTAGTAGTTTTCCAACATTATTAATGATTTATTATTTAGAATAGTTAGAATACCTTATTACGTTATATTAATTTAAATTAAGGCACTAGGCAAGGTATTTTAATATCTATTTAAATGTAATACTTCGTAATGCAAAATCAACACCTGTGTTTTGGTGTGTAATTGCACAATGATAACGTAAATCCTTGCTTTTTTTAAAGGACGGATCATTTGTATTGTAGATCAGATAAGTACATTAAGTTTTTAAAAACTAAGATGACTGCATAACACTTGGCAAAGCTTTAGTTGGAGTTTTATTGTATGACTGTATGCAGCAAATGTGCTGCTAGTGTTTGCGTTACATCATTTAATAACTAAATAAATGTACTAACCGTGTTACGTTACAGTTACTGAGAAATAAAAAATGCAGATAAATTATATTTACTCATAAAAAATATTACATTTGTTTTGTGTTCAGTTAAATTATACCCCCCCGTTTCACAGACAAGGCATAGCTCCCAAATTAAAACGCATGTTTAAGCGGTCTCAGCTGAGAATATCTTGCTCTGAAATGGTCTAAAATATGTCTGTATTACTATTCTGTATAAAGATGTACACCTGCAATGCTTTTTTCTAAGGCATTTTTTTTGCTTAAAATTTAAATTAGGCCTAGCCCAAGCTTAAGCGAAGCCCTGTTTGTAAAACCAGGCCAAAATGTTAGAATAATAACACCGTGCATCTATACATTTCTAACTTCCTTGAGTACAAAAAGTTCATAACCCTAAAAAAAAAACACCCTTTAAACCATTGTGATTTAACGTAAATAATTCAGTGTTGATTAAAGGCCAGTCGTTTTTGTAACATTTGAAACCTAAATCCAACAAAAGACAAAACCTTATGCAGCATCATAAAATTTGTATTATAATGTACTGTATATATAAACAAGAAATACAAAATGAATACATAAATCATTTTTTATTAACAAACAAGATTTCAGATTGTCATGCATCAGTAAAGCAGCATGTGGTGTTCCACTCTTCAACAAGTCTGGAATGAGAACATTCAAGTTTTAAACTAACGAGGTTTAACCACCTGGATGTTTGAACTTGACTGGCACTGGTCCGTAAATAATCATACGGAGATCTAAGCTTTGGAGGTATTCTTCCAATCCAGCTCTAGATGAAACCCAAGACACATGGGTGACATCCCACTACACCTTTAATTCTTCCGTGGAGAAAATAATGTAAACATGTTGGATCTCCTGTCAAAATACGTGACCAAGTTTTAGACTATTAAAAAAAAAAAAAAACACACAGATAAACTCACAGCCTGAAAAGGCCAACATACAAAAATAAACTTAAATCAGACCTTTGGTTTTTGTATTAATACAGTACAAGTTTCAAAAATAGCCCTTATGGATTTGCTAAATATGTTAAATTAATGATAAGAAAGGCCAGCACCCATTTATCACTCATCAGAAGATCTAAGGCACAGTGTAAACTAGTTAACCAGAGTGCAAACAGACAGTCCCAGATAAAAAAGAAAATGCATAATTAGCAATTGAATAAATATAAAACACCATCACCATATAAGTAACCCTCTGCTTACAACAGCAGTGGACACAAAACCCTCCCAACACACTTCTCTCACCCTTTAAAGATTATTAGTCTCCATTTCAAGTCAATAATGAGGAGTCATTGTGGAACCTGAGCATGTCCAGATATTTATCCAAAAACACAACATTTAACACACAAAAAATATATTACGTAAGAGGAAACGCTTCAACGACGTGAGATTCAAAAGGAATCCAGTGAATCTCAAGTCTCAGTACATGGGTTTTGTAAAACATCTCATCCAGTTTTTCCGTCATACGATGTCCTCAACCTATCGCAGCTTTCTCCTCCTGAGGTATCCGCCGCGCTGGGCCTTGTTCATGCGCAGGCCCAGATAGAGGACCAGCTTGATGGGGGCCAGAACTTCGATCACCCAGCCCTGTGGGACACAAAGATAAGAAGGTTAGGGTGAAAACGTGGTCAGTGAAGGTGTAAAACGCTGCTGGATGAGAAGTTTAGGCTGGCGCACCATGACGGCATGAGGGAAATAGCCGTTGGTCTGGTCTTGCAGTCCCACAGTGGGCAGTTCAGCAGCTACATAGCGCTCAGGGGTGGGCTTGTCCAGGGTGGGCTTCCTGATCTTGGTCATCTTGGTAGCAACAAAGAAAGGCAGCACACTCTGGTGACAGAAAGAGTTGATGTTATACACTAATTGTACATTTGTAAACTACACACTTTTACACATCTGTACATGCATTAAGGTTTTGCACTTTATATTATTTCCTATGCATTTCTGCACCAGAAGCTCTTGTCGCCTTGTGTGTGCATGAACATACTTGATAATAAAGCTCTGACTACAAGAGCACTTAAGGCTGGATGGATCTGGCAAAATCTTTACTATTCATATCTGATAGATCTAAACAAAAAGCCTTAACAGTCAACAAGACAAAAAAAAAAAATAATAATAATAATAATAATAAATATATATATATATTTTTCCTTCATAAGTGTTGCCTTGTCCTTCAATTATGCTGATTTAGTGCTCAAGAAACATTATTATTAATGTTGAAAACAGTTGTGCTGCTTTATATTTTTAATGGAAACTGTCCATTTATTTAGGGCTCTTTGATAAAAAAAATTAAATAAATAATAATAAAACTGTAAAATGTTCTGTTGAACTTTATATTTATGTAATTGATCCTTTCGAAATTAAAATTAGATTTAAAAATATTATCTCACCTGGATGATGATCCCTTTGCACTTGTACTCTGCGTGAAGTGCACGTGAGAAAAAGTCCACAAAAGCCTGTAGAAAGATGACAAATAAAAATCAGCCTCAAATAAATAAAGACAAAAAAAACAATAATTTCTAAAAGTAACAGGTCAATTAAGGCTTCATAATACAATATAGTGTACAGTATAGCTGTTTCAGTGATTATAGTGATTCTGTTTAATTAATTTAAATGATAGCAAATTAAAATGAACACTTAAAGATCCAATATCAACTGATACAAATAATAAATGTAATCATTTAAAATCTAATAACATAAAACTTCAGTATTAACACCTTGAAAAGTTTTCTGAAACAATAATGATATCTCATTGTGATATTGTGAAGACACTCGCCTTGGTGGAGGAGTAGATGGTCAGGAGTGGGACGGGGAACATGCCACTGGCAGAGGAGATATTGAGGATGACACCCTTAGCTCTGCAATGGGGGAAAAAAAGCTTACTTAATTAACTATTATTATTATTGATTATTAAATCACATTTGACGTCGACATCAAATAGGGTACATTTCCAGCTGTGGAAACCTTAAAGTCGCCATCACCCACTGTACTTCAAAACACACGTCTAATGATGGTCGCCATGCGTGTTGCCATGGCACCAGCTTTCTCATGCAGTACCCCTGCAGCCGCAGTAGAGTGCTGGGGAGTGCAGAGGGTTGGACCTATTTGTACAAAATTTGCCCCGCTCTATTATTGGCCCAAGACTGGCACGTGACTCAGCAGCACCCAATGGGATGAAAGCTTTGTTGCTTTTCAATTTCACACAAAGAGAGGGGGGGAATGGACGGGAGGGGAGGAAAAACCCTGTTTTTAAAATCTGCACTGAATTCCTTTTTAGTTACAGCAGCTATGTTAGGAATTCCAGTGAGATGCTGGAAGATGTTTATATACACACTCATATGGCAGGACTTACCTTGCCTCCATTCTGGGCAGCACCAGGCGAGTCATCTGGAGAGAGAAAACAGAAAAAAATAAATAAAAAATTAGTTCTCACATGCTCCAAAATGACTTGAGACAACATTAAAAATCAGAAACGCTAATATATCACTCCTGCATTAGAGAGAAAGGGAGTGACGGAGGGAGAGAGGCAATGCGTGGGTGGTGAACACGGGGAGCGTTGGTGGAGATCAGCAAAACACAGGGAGAGGGAACAGGTACAACAGTAGGAGGAGTACATCAAAGTGGTCACATTGCAGTACTTTTAACATTTTTAAATTTAAATTTTCAAAAATCAAAAAATTTCGCCCTTTCTGCCCAGTATGTTGTTTGTGTCTACTTACTTGGCACACTGAGGTGATGTTGACATTGATCATGGTGGTGATGAACTGCAAAAAAAAATAAATGAACAGGTGAGTATTCAACAACAGCAGCTGCTAATAATTACACCTTCCTTCGCAGACAAAAGAAATTACTCACGTTTTCCAAATCAGGGATGTGGAGGAAGAATTCAGGGTATGGATATGAAATTCCCACATTGTTGACTATGAATCAAGACAAAAATAGAAAATCAGATGTGGTTGAATAATGAGATTTTGTATCTTAAATAAGCGTGTTTTAGGAATCACCACTAGGTGGCGACAAAGCATTAAAAATGAGAGTCTATACGACGTCGTTAAAAAAAAAAAAAAAAAACTCCATCACGATTTCAGGTGAGAAAAAATAAAAAAACACCTTTCCGAGAAGATGAGGCCAAATAAAAGAGGTTTCAAAGAAACACTGACACGGAATCGTGAATGAAAGTTAAGAGCGTGTCTGCTTTTCCACCAACTCTAAGGTTTGGGTTATTTACAAGATGTAACGACGTACAGAAACTTACCAAGTACTCCAATCTCCAGTCCAGCAAGACCCCTTTCGATTTTAGAATAGATATCAATCTGACTGTAGTCCACCGCAATGGTTTTTGTTTCCACTTTATATGTGCTTTCTGTAAACAAAGACATAAGAGACTTAATTCAAGCAAACAATGCAAATCTCCTCTCCAAAGAACTGCTGAAATGCTCACTGTTCCAGCTGCAGACCCAATATTGGCATTGGAGAACTCTGTCCAAGATCAGGCATCCCTGCTATTGCTGCTGTTCTAAAAATAACTTCTCTGGGACTTTGCCCATTGCACCAAAACAGATTTCTGGTCAGCAGGGGGCGCTGCGTACCAAAGAAAAGCTGTCGGAGGAACTTCCTACATCTCCCCTCCCCTCCTCTGCTTGTTTGAGGTGCCTGCAGCAATTAGAATTTATTGTCCAAAGGCTCATTTGTCTAAACACTGTTCCAGTGAGTTATGAAAGGAAAATTCCTCTCAGGTCTCGCAGCGAGAAGCTTTTTCTTTTTTTTTTCTCTCTTCCCCTAATCGAAGGTTTAAATTTAAGAACAATAAATGCACATAAATCAGCTCCAACGTCTTTTTTTTGGTCGGGGGGGCTTGTGGTATACTGCTTTGGGCGACTTCTTACATTCCTAACAGAGGATGATCAATGCAAATGTGAGGTTTCAGAACCAGATTTGGCAAATTACATTCTGGTTCGTGACTAGCCATAACCCCCCCTCCCTTCCAGCGTTTTGTGATGCCAGCACGACTGTGGTACTGGCAGATTGGGATTTTTCCCCTTGCAACCTCAGCAGCTGCATTTAAGACATCTTTTGATTGTAGTAATATTTCATACTAATAAAAACAACTGTTTGCATCCACACTGAGGCCAAATGAGTACAAGAAAACTCCCATTCACAATCTCATGGCTCTATTCAAGCCAAAAAGAAATAGAGTGTATTGCACTTTACATAAAATATCAGTCATTAAGGACAACTAAGCTATTACATTATCAGTAATTGAAAAAGTTGAAAAAAATAAATCCGATTTTAAAATTATAGTTTTGAACCAAGCAAGCGGAAATATCAACAAAATCAAAAATAAATATGAATACATGATATAATCGTAAAAATGGTACTTTGCCCAATACAACAACAATATTAACTATAATAACAATATTATATAAAATGCATTATAAAGACTAGCTTGGTTTATAGCATATGAAGAGAAAGCTTGCTTTTAAACTGAAAGCCTTAACAATGCCTCAAATGAATGATTGATGGAAACTTAATTTGACTACAGATAACAATATCGGTTGTGATCCTTCACATGTCTGATTGGTCTAAATGGTAGGTGTTTGGCCATACAGCACTTAGGGGGACCAGTGACAGACTGAAGGACCTTCATGTTACGTGTACATCACCCGAGCAATTATCTAGCATCTAAAGAATTCCCGTTTACTGGAACAGGGAAGGCAAACAGTGATTCATCCCTATTCTAAGAATTTTCGAGCGTGACCCCTAGAGCTCGGCGTGGACCTTTGACTGTGCACTCCTGCCAGGCTGCATCAGCAGTGAACCAGGCCCCCACCCTGCCTCTTAGGCCAGGGCTAAAAATAAACCCGATTTCATTAACATCAGGAGGACTGTCTGTCATTCACAGAGATGAGCACTGCGGTTTGCTAACACACACACACACACACAGATGGCCAAATACTGACCGAGAGACTTCGCCACGTCGTCGAGCTTCTCCTGGGAACGGCTGATGAGCATCATAGAGAATCCTCGCTGAGCAAGCTGAGAGAGAGAAGATATAGTATGAATTACCTCATTTACGACAGAAACATTGCAGAGTATGCGTGTTAACAATAGCCATTAAAACGCATCATAAAAGTGTCCCCATGTCAGCTTCCATGGCCATTTTCATGATAAAAACCATACTTCGTAGTTAGTATTGGAATATTAAAAAAACACTAATAAATACAAATTTATTAGTTGATCAACTAAATATGGATTTACTAAAACGTTTTGGAAGTGGAAATATTACCATATAATATTTGACAGAAAATGAGCACAAAGTTTCACGTTTTTGTCAAGATAACAAAAGGTTAATATCCTCTCCCGAGGTTAACACATAAAAATAAGTTACTTGATTTCACCGAAAAGTGTAAACATTGTGTTTTCAAAGCATTCTGAATTCTGACCAGCACAGCAAGAGTGGCTCAACCAATGGCGTGGGTTTAGAGGCGGGGGAAATGAGTTTGTTTGAGCAATGACAAAAGAGGGGAGTGTTTGAGGGGGAAACCTGTTTGAGAACAGTAATTGTTTTTCACAAATGTGGATTACTTTCTTTTACTTTTGACTGTAATGAAAAAGCTTAAGACGTAGCTGAATGTTAACTTTAGGAGTAAGCAGTGACATGAAATAATGGCTTTTAACTGTACGAGTTATGTAAGGTAACAGGTCTTTTTCCACCAGCAGTCTTCTAGTCACCCTCCTTCTCTTGGCCTCAGAGTGAAACCTCTGTCTTGTGATGAGTCACTGTGCTTTCTGTGGAGCGAAGAGATAAATAAGAAGAGAAACCCTTACCTCCTCCGCATAGGATTTCCCAATCCCATCCGTGGCTCCCGTCACAACTGGAAAAATGAGAAAGAAATAGACATGATCAGTTTTTGCGGAAGCTTAACTTTGAATTTTTTTTTTTTTTAACAAAGAACAAAACTTATCAAATGGTAAATTCGGGCAAAGTTTACTCCGATAGATCAAGTTCAAATCAAAGCAATCCTAAACCAGCAAAACTAAGGGGGAAAAAAAAAAGTTTAAAATACTATTTTTTCTGCTTAAAATAGTGATTTGCAAGGTTGGTTTACCTGAAAAGTGTAAGTACTGACATTGAGAACGCCAGTCAGGGGTGCGTTTCGCAAAACTATCTACAAATCGCGAGTTCTGTCGTTACCAATAGGGTACAGTGAAAATTACCACAATAGTTAGGGAATGATGCTTTTGGGAAATGCACCCCAGCTCTACATGATAGCGCTGGCTCAAGTAATGGGCTTAAGGCAGAGCTATCAGTTCAACCAATATCAAATGATAGAAGTATTATTCATTTACATCAGGCTTATTTCACACAATGCAGCACTTAGTTTTAAGAACAACGGTGCATAATTTGTTTTGATGTTAAAATACGGAATTAGCCTAAGCAACAATATACAAGCCTTTTCTATGTTAATGTCCTCAAAAAGTGCATTTTCAAAGCATTTGTTGTTTGAAAATCTTGACAAGCCCAACACTGGCTTGTATGTTGCTTTCAGTGATCCACCAACAAATTTTTTTTTTAGATCAGTCACTCTGACCTAAACGGCTTGTAGCTTGACCAGACACAGACTATAAAATATTACTATTAAATGCCACTCAAGAAAATTCAACACAGAGTTCAATGTTCCATGATGCTTGTAATAAATTAAATAAATAAATAAAAAAAACGTACACAGGATTACAAAAAGCAAGCATTGAGACACTGTGTGATAGCGGATCAAAGTATGGCATGGGCAGTGGTCATTCTCAAGAACAGGGATGTGGGGGAGAGTGGGGGGGTTATGACGTCTGTAGAGCACGACAGCACAGGAGGGGTGAGGAGGGATCCTGGGGGCTGCTAAAAATAGAAACCAGAGGGAGAAGGGGGCGGAGGAGGGGGGGAAATGGGAGACTGCGCAAAGTCAGATGTGGGTAGAAAGTGAGAGAGCACTAGATCGAAAAGACAGAGGGAACAAAAGAAAGTGATTCACAAGCTCCTTTTTTAAATTCATCCTAAGAATGAAGTGCATCCTAGTCTCTTCAGTGGAGCGAGCTACATTAAAGCAATGGTTTGTGTCAAACTAAAAATATATATCTGTGTCCATACGATTAAAGCCAGTGATCACCAAAACTGTCTATTAGTCAGCGCTCTTAAAAATATCAAATTTGGGATTTGTAGTAATTCAGGTTTTGAACAACAAGAGCAAGTGACGATATCCATGGTAATGACAAACCCATATTAACTTAAGCTCATAAAAGCAGTCACAGATGTCAAAATGTCAGAGGCAGCAGAAAAGTCCACTCTTAAAAGCATTCTTAGAAACATTCCTCTAACAAAAGAGCATTTAAAAAGCAAAGGGTTTCACGTATTTCACATTTTCCCCAAACTTGAGGAATTCAAGTCAATTGTGAGTGTGCACGTATATCGCATGGGGACAATTCTCAGAATACCATGCACAAAAAACATGTTGGGAAACATAGAGGGTCATCAATCTATCGCTATAGTCAAAATAAACCATCAAAATTTGACTCAAGACTAATCAGCAAATAGCTTACTTCGATACCTGTGGGGGAATCAGAAGGACTTTAATGCACAAGACCAATCGCAAACCCACTGCCACCTACCAAAACCCAAGAGTCTCCCACAGTAACATCTAAATCTGTGACAAACCATGAAGATGCATGCAAGCGGCTACACTGTGATATTGCAGCACGAGTATTTTATTAGCGTGAACGTTATTAAAAGCACAAAACAAACGTATAAAAACAGGCCCAGAAGATCCCCCTTTACAAAGCGAGATGGCACGAGCAGTCGTGCACCGGTACGTTCACGAACAGTACATTCAGAGATACGGAGCCGCACAGGCGCACTGGCCCTCCTCCGACTCAATATTCTAGCGCTAAAAAAAGCAGCCGAGTGAGTAAAAATAGCTGCCTCGTCTGGAACAGCCGCAGCACTTGAATACCAACAAGATGCTGCCCGCTCACCCTCACTCTCTCTCTCTCTCTGCATCCCCCAGCAACCCAGCTCATTGTAGAGCCTTCGGGAAAAAAATAAAAAGCTGACCGGTTCTTATGGTACAGGGATTTTATGCTTGCAGCGGAGGACAATCGTGAACGAAAACTGTGCTTACGGACTCCAAAAAAGCATCGGAGGCCAGTGTAGTGTAATTAAAAAGAGGGATGGAGGGGGATTCAGCCGTCCACATTCAGACCGCTACTGTATGCAATCTGTCGCATCACTCTCTCTCTCCCTCCATGAATGAACCGTTCCCGTTTTTGGCTCGGTAGCACTGCAGAATGCTAACACCTCCGCCCACTCCCCCCCAAAGCAGCATCGTGCTTTAAATAGCACAAGCCAGTCACATGGCCAGCAGGAAAAACTACACACCAGAGCAGTTCAGCACCCAAAATAGCATCTATACTCGGATAAAGGTGGATTGAAGAAGAAGAGGAAAAAAACGATGTGGGGGTGAGAGGGTGCAATATCAGAAATAGCAGCAAAAAGTCACATGCCTGCCAAAAAAAAAAAAAAAAGTGAAAAATCAATAGTTCTCCTCGCAACAGTCTCCTCCTTGCAAAAAAAATTAATTAGAACAGAAAAGGGCAGAAATAATTTAAAACATCTAAACATAGAGCTGGTGTATTTTTGGACGCCGGTGAGGAGGTACATTTGTTTTTCTAGCGAGAAAACGCATTGCCGTTATATTTGTGCAGAAGTAACACCCGTCACGGACGACTGAGGTAAAAATACTGTATGAAATGACTGGCTTATTCAGGACACTAGAAAACATTCACTTTTTAATTTTTTGGCGCGCAGCTATATTGTGCTTGATATTAGAGCACTGTAAAAAAACAACAACAATAATAACAATAATAATAAAATAACACTTATGGCTAGGGTTATGAGAGCATTTTTAGTAGAAAATTAATTCAAATATTAGCACATTAGACTGAAAAATTGGGTGCAAGTCTCAATGTATTTGATGTTAGCACATCGTTAAAAAAAAAGAAAAAAAAATTATATATATCTATGATATCTAAACAGTAAAATTAAGAGATTACACCATTTGTTCTAATAAGAGAAATGCAGCATACAGAGGCCCTTCACATTTTAGTGATATGACTGTGCTTGATATTGGCACACTGCAAAAAAACAATTTT
>JAUCMT010000059.1:10532829-10561168 GCA_032357475.1 Enteromius thamalakanensis
AATTATTTTTATTATTTATATATATTTAAAAAATAGGTGTATGTGTGTATGTATAGGTATATATAAGCTTATAAATAACTTTATTTGCACTAATTTTATGCATCCGTTAAAACTAGTGCAAATAAAGTTATTTTTGAGCTTGATACTGCAAATAAAATAAACAGAACCGTGGCATCTAAACTGTTAAAATTAGTGCAAATATGCTTTCTCTGGTTGAAACAGAGTTAAAATAGTGGCCAATGAGATCCAATTAAACGTATGCTGCACCGTGCCTCACGATAGCAGGTCGGAATGGGATGTGAATCGTAAGTGTAACGTTAAACGCCAGATGGAAGATTTCCTTTTCCAGGAAATAAATAAATAAATGGAGCCGAGTCGTGACAGAGAAGAGAAAAGGGAGGGTGGGGGCTCGCAGAGGGCGAACAAACAGATTCGGGAGGTGGGGGGGAGAGGGGCTCTTAGTGATGGAGACGGAGGGGATGAGCAAGAGATGGAGGATGGAGATAGGCTTAGACAGAGAGAGGCGGAGGGGGGTAGCGGTTTTACCCAGCATCCTCGGTTCCGGCACATGGCAACGAGCGTGTTAGTCACATGAACGGCAGCGTTCCCTTTGAAGCCCCCCACCTCTTCAAAGCCCTCCCTTGAACACAAGAGCCAGTCGCACACACACAGTCATCATTCACGGCGCACGAGGGCTCACACATTCACAAGTTGCGCAGTCCGCGTTCACTCTCTCACACGCACCGGGGAATACGTTTCATTCACATTGTCCCCTTTTAGCTAGCATGAATGGGCTAACTGTGGTATTCACAAACTTGCGCGCTCACCATCGGCGCGAACAAGTTGAGCGTTGGCTGCGTTGTAGCGAGTGCCAAGTTTTACCCGGACCATGGAAAGGCCTAGGCCGTGTTTTAAACAGGAAAAACTCGATCTGAATGTCAAAGCAAGTTTGTGTGACACAATCACCCCCATCCCAATGAATGACTGCAGCTCTATTACATAACCGTGTGATTCTCAAACACATTAGTGTTCTAAGGAAGGATGAAGTGAGCCAAGTGGAGGACAAGAGAAAGGGTGGGTGGGGGTGATGAAGCTCTAATTTTGGCTTCCTTGTGCTGCTCGGTCAGCAGCACAGATAAAGGCCAACAGTAAACACTGCACCAGTCACATAAACTAACAACATAAACTCAACCTGCTAGTATCAACAATATTATGCATCTCTCTCAACTCATACTGAAACACACTGATGGACTGGAAAAGATAGTGGCTTCTTAATGTTACTTATGTTGCTAGAGTTGATGGAGCCTGTTCTTCAACATTTATTCCGGAAAAAAAAAAAAAAAAAAAAAAACATGCTGCTCCTTATAAATAAGAAATGCATTTCTTGAAAATAAAGAATTATGAATATCAAATGACAATTTTAAATTTTTTTAATTTTGGGTGAATATTCACAATACATTAATATATACAATAAAGTATTGCCCTACTAGATTTAAATCACTAAACTAATGCATAATGACTATTCAAATTAGTATGGGACACCTAATTAAATTATATAAAAGATTTTTAAAAATCTTGTTCTAAAATAAAGCCCTTTTTAATTTTGAGGTGAAATGTACAATGTGTTAATTATCAGAATAATGAACCCTAGATGCTTAATGTCAAAAAAGTGATGTCACAGAAGGTTTTCGTTAACACGTCTGTTTTTCTTATTAAAGAACGCTGCCTGGGTTTCCCCAGTAATATGCTTAATTTATATACATTTATAAAGTATACAATTTAATAAAGCAGAGAGAGAGCCACATCTGACTAATAACAATGGTCTAAAAAAAACAACAACAACAAAAAACCCTGCAATTCTACTGCTGCAAGAACATGCACCATAACAAAACCACTGGCTTACAAGCTTTACCATAGCGGTGCAGTTCCCAAGACAGACACCAGGGGTCTCCCGTCAGCGACTCCAGGCGAGGAATGCCTGGTTACTACAGGAACACACCACAGGGCCTTTCTCCTCGGTTCTCTCTCATACATTCCGTTTTATGACTCACCTTCAAGGTGCTGCAAATTCAGCACATTAGAGCAATCTCATGATGTGACCTCACACAGTCAACATGCAAGTCTAAGAGTTCTTAGGAAAGGGGGGGGGGGTCATACCAACATGAGAAATCTGGAGACAGACTCTTGCTTAACCTGACAAGACCCGTCGTTCTGGATTGGCAGGAAGAGGAACTAGTTTCCACCCCCCTCCCATCTCCACTTAGTCACCTTGTGATGGCTTACGTTAAACTGAACGAGTCTGACTGGTACCCTGCTTTTTTGGTTTCAGGGAGTGGCATTCATCACCTCCAAATTTGACATCTCACTTGACAGAATGTACGAAGAAAACAGTTCAAAATGTGAGAGGGTGTGGTGGCATCTATGAGTAAAGGGGTGATTCTTCCAAAACCTGCTGGGAACACATACAGGTCACATTTCACTCCAAAATTTCCCCTAATTGTGACTATACCTTTATTTAATCACTTAGGGTTAATTCAAGTTCAAGTATACATACGTGTACATGTATACACACCCAAATATATTTCAACTATTATTTTTCATTTATCTTTCTTTTGACTATACCTGTATTAGACCAATTATGGTGGAGATAGAACATAAAAATTTACATTTTCAGGTAAAATATCTGTATCTCAATATATTAGGAGTAGGTCGTTAAAATATTTAGTAGTCTTCAGAAATAAATGTCACAATGGAAAATATCCAATACTTAACTTGTCTAACTCAACTTGTATAGTTATTTGGTTTCTAAATATTGCATTTATCGATGAATGGTGCTAAACGTGGTCATAATAGCCACCTTTGACATACATTCAGCAGGAAACAACATTCTTCACAGATGATGCAATTGATTGTATGAGGCGGGTTGGTTATCAAACGGTTAACACTGGCTTTGAGATAACAAATTGTTGCTTTTGCTTTTTTTTGGAGTGAAATGACATAAGCATTTGTGAGGATAACCCAAAAACCTAAAGGGTTGTCATTTTTGTCATTTTAAGCCCCCATCTTTTATAAATAAATATCTTTCATTTTAAATAAATAAATGGAGTATGGCACTCTCGCCACAGAAAATACTGCGACCCTCAAAACGCTTTGCACGTGCACTACCCGAGCCGACCGCTAGGGGCCTTGAACAGTGCACCTGCTGCCTAGGCAACATCCGAGGCAGTGAAAGACTACGGCATGATGAGCCATTTCAAAATCTTTAACAGCGTGATGACTTTTGAAGTAGCAGTGTTAAAAGTGCGATTGCGTCAAGAGCAAATCTTTGCGCTCTTCCTCAAGGCTTTTGAACATGTAGTCAACACACACAAGTCTCCCCTCACATGCCGCACGTGGTATGGACCCGCATTATAATTAAGATTGGCGTTTTAAACTGCGTCATGTTGCCAAAACCAACCTTAGTGCCCCGGTGAGGGGATGAACACCGGCCAAAAAGGCATCTACTCAAAGACAAGTCCGCATTTTACACAGGAAACTGCCGAAGCGACGCGGAAAAGCGCGTTTGTCGGGACGCACACTGGCGAGCGCAGTCGGGAAACTGGATAACTGGGTCAGGCCAGGCACATGCGATTCAGGAAAAACTTGAAATGCGAAAAACAGCTGATTAACAGCCGAGAAAAACGACTGTATAAAGAGCACAACAATAATAAAAAGGAAAATATGCGTTTGAAATGAAACGCAATATTTAAGAATGATTTTTAACTAACGTTATAAACTTTAATCCAGTTCGTCTTTTTTCATATATTTGACCGGATATATCGTATTTAAAAATGTCAGGCTGAAATACCTGAATGACTCAGAGTGACATGCTATCTGCGCATAATATATGAATGTATGGCGCAATCAGTCAACCTGAGACACACGTCGCCTCCATTGACCATACGCATAAAATACTAATGCCTCAATTAGTCTGCTTGATCTTAACGATTACAGATGCGTGTGAGGGATTTAAACAGTCGCCCTAAGCAAACGCTGACAAAAATGTGTTCAATTACATCTGCTGCGCAAAAAGTTGAAATTATTACCCCCACCCCCCTCCAAATCCATTAAGTTTATCTTTATTTAGTTTAAGGCTGCGCCAAACGCGCACTACTTTCATCCCTCCCATGTCCTGCCAGCACAAGCTCTCATTTCCAACGCATGTCGTTCAACTTACCTGCCCATTTTCCCAATTTGGGAGAGAGTAAATCCCCGTTTCCCAGCACCCATATCCTAAAGCCAGTGATGATCTTGTACAGCAACCACAGCGCCAGCGAGGCCGTGGTAAGTGCACCGACCCAGAAGAACGCTCTCTCGGCAGGCTGTAGCATCCCCACCACGTTAAACGACTCCATTTCTACGGCTGGCTGTGCGTGGTGAATGACCTGCAAAATTAGTCGTTATGCACTCCTTTAGAGCTTCAATGTGTGCTCCCCTTTATAAGCAGGTTGTGGCATCACACCCCTACAACTCCTCTAACATACTAGTCTATCCAGATTTAAGTGCACACCTCCCACATACTCCGTCACCGCCCATGCGAGCCCACGTCAATTGTTGAATGGCCGAAACTCGCGTCCGTCAACCGCAACTTACCGCTGATTGGCTGTTGTTCGCGTCGATCACAAAGAGCCCATTCTCATTCATTCGGTTGCCCGTTTGAATGGGGCGGAGCGAAAACTCTTCTGAGTGAGAAGCGATTGGACAAACATTACGGTAACCTCCATTCAAATAATGTCATTGGTTGTGATTCAGAACTGGTTTTTCTGTTTCAGTCAGGGTTACGAAACCTCCAAACCCACGCTTCCAACGATCACCCCCCACACTATTTTATGAATGAAGTTTGTTGTTCATTGGCCATGAGGGCTCCTGTTATCCCGCCCCTTCTTAGCAGTCAGCGAGAGCGTATTGGTCGACACGAACGCCAGTCACATTCATTCACCAGCGCTGTCACACCAATGAGTCATACTTTGGGGAAAAAAAGATAGACAAGCTTATTTGCTGCATTTTAGCTGGATAGACACATGTATGACTCAATTCTCCATTTTCCTGACTATGTTTGCTTTTCCAAAAGCACATAAAACGTATAAAGAATAAAAGGTGTAGCTATTTATAAAAATATACACACAGAGGCATATAGCACATACTTAGCCATATATTGATATATTCATAACCAAGCAAAAACTAAACCAAAATTACATTATATGAATTAACCATGTATAATGAGTCATATTTGACAGCTTTTTAACACGTTTATGTGTGTTGTATAACCTTAAAATAATACTCTTTCATGGTCATTAGAACAATCGTTGAAAATAATGAGAACAAAGTAAAGTAGCACTATACAATAATGCAATGTAAAACATAAGCACCAATAATAATCCATTACATCTACGTAGTAACAAGAAATTCGCCATTGGATGGAAAGGCAATGCATATTTTACACCGTTAAGGGCGTATAACATATGCTATGATGATCTGAACAGCGTTATTTTAGTAAACTTTGCTAATTTTATTATGTAGACAAGCTTATCATTTCTATTCATTCACACGGTGAGCATCCTCCAAATTAAACTACAATTACCACACAGCGCTGCGCCGAAACATCGCGAGAACTCTCGGCGCGACTAACGCGGAAGACAGGATGGTTATGTAAACACATAGGCACGTAGTAAATATGCAGCTGAGCAACTTGCAAAAAAATAGCGTGAACTGTTGTGAAACACGTTTTTAATCGACTTGCACACGCATGCATGTACGAAAGCGATAAGCGAGTGTTGCAAGCGGCGAAACTGGCGGATGTTTTGCTCTTGGCTCGTGTTTAGCTTGTCAGTTTGACATTCAGTCAGACTAGCACACATGCTGGATCACTCCAACACATCCATGTCCACTGTCGCCATTCGCTCTTATTCACGACCCGAAACTTAACCTAAAATATAAGCCCACCGATACGTGAACAATTCAAGCAACACATGCAACATGTAAACCACACGCTGTTCAGTAGAAAAACGCATTGGTGTCGTAAAGAAAAACATTTTAATGTCTGTATTTTTAATGGTAAGATACTCTCACTGTGGAAGCCTTTTTCTCTATGCATTGCCCCCTCTTGCTACCTTTGGTCTTTTTTGTATCCGAAAAGTTCTTTGCAAACAGAAAACGCTTTCAGTGTCACAAAACATTGTTTTATTATTATTTTCCAGAGTTCCCCACACTTAAAACAGACAAATAAGGAAGCAGACTCTAAAATACCTCCAAACATTTTATTTTCTTTGACATGGGATAAGGAATACAGAGAGCAAGTAGTTTAGTTACAAAATAGGTGATTCATAACTTGAACGACAAACTTCTAGCTTTTAGATTTTGCAGCATAGTCACCCCATACATTGCTCGGACCACGTATACAGCTTGTTTCATGTACTAATATATACATAGAAATAGCTAAATAATTACCCAGGCTCCAGCATATATATATATATATATATATATATATTAACAGTGCACTATACTGAAATGAATTTAAGTACACAGAAGTGCAGAACTCACACGTTACGTCCTTCACTACTTGACTCATTTTACTCAATTCAGCTCAAACTGCTAAGCACATTTCTGTTTATATAATAAACAATAACAGCAAAGCATACAATTATTATACTTACAAAGTAATGTAAAGAAAAGAAACGTAAGGCTTTAATGCAGCAACACAGTGCACTAACAGTGTTATTTTTTTTATTATTATACTACAAAATAATACTTTTATAACTGATGCGAATTGTAGATGTTTTACTTAATTATCTTTTGCGTAGACACACTTTAAAACATACAATTTTCGACATCAGACACACACACTTCTCTCTCTCCCTCTCTCTCACACACACACATACACACACACGTTTCCTCTCACGTAACACATTATACATCCCAGCTTTCAGTCCTCGACGCTCACTGATCTACCACAGACATCTTAAAAATTAACTCGACGCCAATAATCTTTATTCTTTTAATTAAACATATTTATATCTCCCACTTTTTGCCCTACCCAGCCCCCTTTGACCCTTTGGTAATTCCAACGACTCATATTTCACATTTACTGAGCTCAAAATGCTCCCTAAACACTAGTTCTAAAACCTTATTGCACATATGCAACATAATAAACACATTTAGCGAAAGAACGTATAAAACAGTATAATAGTTGTGAGCTCAGCTGGGCCCGTGTGAGTGATACGTCACCAGCAGCACATGCGGTGGACAGAGAGCGCCTGGCAGCTAAAACTCTCCGTTTAAGTGTCTAAATCTTCATATAACATTTTAAACAAACTACTGGGTTCTCACAGATAAGTAACCCTTACGATTATAAAGCAGCACAAGCTAAAAACCTCGCGTCTGTAATTTCCCCACACGTCGACAGACGCAGACGTCACTTACGGTCGCTGCACGCACACGTTCTTATTATCACAGTCACAACAAATCCATTTCAAACCACATATAGGCTATTATTTAATTACAACAAATACGATGAAATCAGCCCTCACGTCATTTAGAGTTAAAACAACACGACTCGACACAAGCGCTCACATACAAGCGCTTCTCGTTTCCACAGTTTGTCTCATTCAGGGGAATAATTACTACAAATGTATCTATATATGGTTTTGGGGGCAAGTAAAGATTTTTTTTTTACATTATTTTGCATTATTTTCATATTCCCTCGCAGCTCATGCGTTTCAGGCGTCTGCACGTGACAATGTAATGGAGCTCAGCTCATTTATTAAACCCCAAGTAGTTTACAGACAAATATTGCAATTACCTGATGGAGTTATGTTGTTCCTATAAAGTAATCAACTTGCTGAATATCCATTTACAGGTGTAAAGCAGCCTAACAGACGTTGGTTTGATGTTGATCCTGTGTGCAGGACACAAGGTAAAGTTTTCCCAGGTTTTCATCCTATGGTGGGAGAAAATAAAGCACGTTTTAGTATGTTTTAAAGATAGTATACACTCAATCAATCATCATTTAGGTATCACCTAAAAATACAATAACTGATGGCATTATATTGCACTAAAACACAATTTTAAAACATATATTTCAAGTTTTTATCACAGCTACTGCTTGTTCATAAAATGTATTATTTTATCCAACAGTTTGGAGTACGTTTATAAACCGAACATTTATATTTTTCTCTATAACATATACTGGAGGCACATACGTAAATGGTCAGCTTGATGCAGGTAATATTACCTGGCCTAAAAAAATACAGGCACTGAAAAAATGCCACATACCTTTTAATTTTCCCCCTCTGACATGTGAATGTTGTGGAAAAGATGATTAACCATAGGACTTCACCACGGTATTCTCATGACTGATTCCTTTGCCTTTAAAAGAGAAAGCATGCAAAAACAGATGAAGATTTATGATTTTATACATCAGTAGTGATTTAAAATCATATACAGCAATATAAATTTTTATTTAGGGTGTGTTCTTTAACAATATACTGTATATTTTTCTGCTCACAAACATTATCACTCATGCTTCTGTACACACACACACACACACGCACATGCACCACAGATGTCATATTTATTAATGCACATCCACATGTATCATATCAACCTTCATCGTTGTTCATCTCATACATTTTATTAGATTTCAAACATCCTTTCCATATCTGTACAAATACCAGTGATATAAAACGGTCTATGGTAAAACCTTTCTTAAACCTCCATAATAGATCATTTGTTAAAATGTATATATTTTGAAGCAAAGCTGCTGAAGTAAATTAAATCTATATTTTAGAATAATACAAATAAAAAAATATTTAATAAAAGAAGCTTACATGTTGCAAGATTACTTGTAAAGTACGAATGATTGCTTATTAAACAGTTAAATATAAGATGTGCGTCAAATACATTTACAAAACTGTACAAATTGCATTTGAAATGTATTAAATATAAATGTAACTAAATTATACTGTGCTTTATAACTACATGTCTTCGGCTCGTCTGGACTGCCGTCTCTTTCTCAAAGCTAACGCATACGTTTCACAACCTCTCGGCCATGTGCTCACTAAAGTACACACATCCAGCTCTCTACATGTGCGCAAACAATCATACACAAGCATATTTAAACACACTCGCATTTACACACTCATATATGCATGCATTCACGCACAAGCGGGTTAAGGGCCCCGAAACAATCCAATAAACACAAACACACACATCCATGTGCGCTTATATTGTCCACACACTCTCAAACACAAAACTCTCTCACACACACACACACACACACGCTCACACTCACTCATTCATATATACCCTCGTATTCACAAGAAAAATTTTGCACACACAGAGGCCTCGCGATAATACAAAGCTTTCTGATATACACTTACATGCACTTTTTGTTGTACACAACCTCACACACTCACTCACATTTTTACACATGTAAAAATGGCCAAAACGAACATGCTTTACACTTCACACACACACAAACATTCTCACTCACACATACATATCTGTACATGATTTAGAATTGTACACACACACACACACACGTCTTGAAATAATAGCAATAATAGCAGAAAAGCATTCTGACACATACACATAACAACGCATTCACATTGATACACACATTCCTTTTGCGTTTATTTTGGTGCACGCATCACTTTACCATGGTATATCTGCATACACACACACACACACACGCATGCATACTTTTAAACTGTAAAACATCATGTTTTACCCACACAGACGCGTTAAACTAATACAAACACACACATTCCTTATGCATTCTTGCTGATACACAATCACGCATACACTCTTCATCTCCCACTGCATTCTGATGAAACACACACATCTGCCTTTACATTCTTAAAACGGACAAACACATGCATACACAAGACACCTAACACACACATCCACAAGCCACAAAGCGCTCTGACACTTGCACACACATTCCCAGTGCATTTTGTGTGGGTATGCAAACATATGACACAAGCAACACATCTCGCAGTTATACTGCATGTGGGCACTGGATACACACACACACACACACAGATCTGGCCTGCTTAATGAAAATCTGCTCATGGCAATCATAAAAACAACGTCACTATGGTCAAATGTGTTTTCTGAGACCCTTCCATACTCCTCTGAGTACATACATATTAGTTAAGGGCTAAAATATATAGTACACTTAAGTATTGATATCAAATCAAACAGAGAGATGGCAGCTTCACTATATATACATATATATATATATATATTAAAAAAATCTAATGATAATCTATGCTCAAATCTGATACACAGCAAAAAGTCTTATTTTATATATATATATATGCATCAAGTACTACTGTCTGAGGTTACGTGCTTGTATGTCTAATGTGGTTATATGTCATTCTGCTGGCTCTACATTCATATACAAACAAAAGCAGGGCACACAACCCTTTAAAAATACATGTAACGGCTTAAAAATATGCATACTACCTTAAAGTCTAGGGTGAAAGTAATTTACAATGTAGATTAGTTCACTGGTTTCTGTCACTTTTCATATGAGTAGCACAAAAGTAGTTTCTACTATGTTGTTTGTCTTATTTTTAATAGAGATTTTTGCATTACTGAGGATAAAATACATACTAGGCATTTTAAGGTCAGTTTAGCTCATGTATCATTAAAAACTGAAATAGCACAGATATACAGGTAAATATGTATAGCTTTTACTTCAACAAATACATTGTATTATTTGTATTTAATTTGTTGAGCTAACATTTTTGTGCAGTGCCTTTGTTTCTGATACATAACCTCTGGACTGCTGATTTTAATAGTTTGACAAAACTGATTAATACATTTTAAATATTTAGCTGTATAAAAAACTAGCTGTATTTTATATATATATATATATAGAATCTATTTCAGTCAGCAAGAGTGCAACGATATAATAAGTGCTTCCCTCTGTACGTCGTCATCTTTTTATATGCCGTTAGAGCCTGTAATTTCCTCTCGTCAGACCTTACCTTTATCATATATATTGTTTTTTTCACATCATATACATGATCAGCAACCATTAAAAAACTTATTCTTTCTTTAAACACATGCTATAAGTATAATTTCGCTTTTGGAAGACAATTCAGTCGAGGCAGACGACTCAAGCATGCAAAAAGGGAGGTTGTGCTACTTGATTTCTTGACAAAAAGAGCGATTTGTACAATTTTAAAGGTGTTTTTAAAAACATATGCTTAAAAAAATGCATCATTCATTGCGTCTTGCTAAATGAACAGACTTCAGTGTGCTGAATTACTATTTTAGAGCATTCTCTAGTACTGCTTCGCATGTGCGACTGAAGTTATTACATTGAAATTGTTTCTTTAGTTACACATTTGATCAGTCACGATTTGGGGGTCACGAGTTTCACCCATCAGCAGTGAATGGATGTGACGGGACAGAAAGGATGTTTTGCATTACAACTCATTCGAGTACCGGACACTCCCATGCTTCCCTGTAGATGTTTTTGGCTCTAAATAGGTGTCGGTTGATACCTTGTTTATTGTTAAACCCCTTCTTTTTCCATTCCCGTCAGCCGTTCTTCCCCTTCCATGAGGAGCACAGTCAGTTCGGCTTCACATCTCACTTGTGCATAGACATCTAGTCATCAGTAGATTTTCTACAAATAAAAGGCACAATTACCAAGAAACCCCTTATAAAACATCTAGAAAAGCAGCCACACATAAACACACACCCCCACACACACAGCGTCTACAATCTTATTTTGTGCTAAAATTGTTGATTGAAAAAATATGAGTGCTGGCATATAACACTTAATAAATATTATTTTTAACTGATTCTATTATATTTTACTATGTTAGATTTTTGATTGTATTGTATGTACATGAATGTACAAATCTAACATTTTCATTCCTATACACACTTTCACATTGTAAAAGAAATACTAACAGCAGTTTCATCACAGTCTGCTAGTCAAATTTTAATAGACGTAAGCTTATTTTTTAATAGAAAGTAATTTTTTTGGGGTGCCATTCAGTGACGTTTAGGTAACTGAAAACTCACATTTAAATAATGCATTGTAGCATTTAAAGTTAACTGGGAGTATGCATATGCGCACATGATCTGCTTTCGCACTGGTTATGTAGAGAGCACATTAATGCCGAGTGAATGTGTGCACGGGTATTTCTGCGGCAGTGAGGTCATGCCATGTTCACATGATGGGACCACCCTCTTAGGAACAAGCAAACACTCCCCTTCCCTAAAAATTCCGCCCGGAACTGACTCATCCCTCACACCTTCCCTGACTCATCCACGTATGGATAGAGGGAATGTGAGAAAAGAGGGAAAGAAGAAACGGGGGGGCCGCATATGCAAATGTTAGTCTATATTATCTGTTGTTACGGAAGATAAATGTTGGCATCCTGTTCCTGTGGACTGATTAAAATGACAGTTAAAGTTTAAAATCCACATCACGTCGAGAAAAAGGTGAATAGGCTATTTGGTGTGTCATAATAAAATGTGAGGAGATTAAAGAACATGTTTGTGACATGACCAAAACATTATACATTGAGAGAGACCTGGGCTGAGGAAAAAAAGAGGTAAAAAAAGTGATAAAATGTGTTTAATAACTGCAACATCAGATTTTTATTTTTTAAATCACAGTAGATAATGGATGTTATGAAATATTTGTTTGTGATGCTTTTAAGTTTAATTTAGATTGTTCTTAATAGGAAAAATAGGAAATTAAAAAATAAAGAACACATTATTTGTTCAAAAAACAAACACAAGTTTCATCTAACATTGAACAATAAAGCCTTCTCTTGGAGACGTGCATCTTTAAAAAGCTAAAAGTGACCGGGTGTGAAAAAATCAACCGTCTTTTGCTCACCCACTTAATCAATAAAGAAACTCGTAGCTAATTTAAAAAAAAACAACATGTGTTGTTAATAAATGTGTGTGTTAGAATTAATTCTTTAAAGGGAGAGACATATAAAACACACACAGTATAGCCATGACTGAAGTCTCTCTCTGAGAAAAAAAAGTACCTACGTCTAGTGCTTCTGAGATCTCTGCATCTCAAGTCTCAGACTACAGGTATAAAATAAATAAATAAATAAATAAATAAATAAATATATAGGAGATATTACAACTATATTATTGAATTTGATAAGTGTTTACATCTGCAATTAAAATAAACTGTTATATGAAAATAGCCCATCATAGCCAGTGTGGCAACCCATAGCTTCACTAAAACATCTGATATATTGTCTGTTAAATATGACCTATACACGGAAAATGTACAAAATATTATAATAATTTTATGATTTTACATTATAGTAATCTGTCACTATTCCTTTCTGTATTATAATGCTTTGTTTCAGATTGTTTGTCAGCATCTGAACGTCATGTCGTAATTTTTTTCTGGGAGGTTTAAAAAAGTTTACAGTGTTTAAAAATCAGACAATACTGCGACATTAATTGTTAAAACATAAAAGAAAGAAAGACAGGCAGAAAAAAAAAAGCTTGGCTAATTTTAACTTCTAGGGTCTGTCCAGCCTGTGTTAATAACTGCCCCTCACTATATTTGTTTCAGTTTAAATACATTTATCTAAAATAATCCTTGCATATTATTCTAAATTACCCTGCAATGAGCAACACTGTTAAAATGCTGCTGAAAGTCACACACGAAGATCTCTAACTCCACAAAAAAACTAAAAGTGGTGACGAGCAAATGCATATATCACTTTTTCAACGTACACAGCTTCATTTTTTATATTTTGCAGCTCAAAGGGAAAGCTCATATAACTTCAGTGGTCATTTCACTTAAGACTAAGGCAATACAAGTCTGTAATATATGTATCAGCAGGCAATGAGAGCTGAAACTTACACAATACCAATACAAGTCTTAATAAGCTTTCCTATTAAAACTTATAATTCTAACATGTTCGACTAAAGTAAAGACTTTTAAATGAACATGCAATACTATATAGGGCGCTACACTTAGTAACCTACTTAACTGTAAAGACTGTAGCCGGAGCACTTAAGACGTTACACAGGCCTAAACCCGTTGAAAGAAAATGACAAAGAAAAACCATCAAAGGTTAAAACCTTGTAATACTGAGTAGTCTACAAAAAAATAGGTCCCTGCTGCAGTTTTTCAACGCTTAATGACAGACAATGACACAGACAGAGGCCACTCTCGCAAAGGGCTGAGACTGAGAGAATGAACTTACGAAGACAGTGACGTCACGAGCAACCCCGTTCGGGAGCGTCCTTTGCTTCGATCTCGAGCCTTCGATTCATTTCTCCCTCCGTACTTGTTTCAAGCATCCCCTCAAGTTTTGTCCTGCCCTGCGCACAAATACAAGAACACAAAGTTGTACATAAATAGAAGTGGGATCGTTTAAGCGCGCAGTTGGACATCTTCTGGAAAAGGTAAAAGGCATGTTTGGTGAACAATGAAGTTTTGGAAAGTTGTGAACAGCAGATAATGAGGCGAAAAACAAATGAGGGTCACATGCAGCTGCACTGTGACATTCCGTCCACGCAAAAGCACGTTAGGTGCACTTTTCAGAAAGTTTGGACACGCAGAGCACGAGAATAACACTCACTTACTAACGAGACGCACACCAGTTATTAAATAACAGTACAAAAAGACAAATGTCTGTAGTTTGTAAACTTTAAAACTTAAGAGTAATCGCTAGCTTAACTTATTAGTGTCTTGCACTTTTTTGACCACTCTGAATTCAGCCCCTCGTGCAGAAAATTCTGAAATCGAGTAGAAATGACAGAAACTATTGGTATAAGGTAAATTAACAGAAATAATATGCTGTTTAAGCAAAATAAAGAAAGCCTTATTCACGAGACACGTAAAAAGCGTCCTCCTGATGCTGTTTACACAGTTTTATAATATTTGTAACCCCTGTTTAATCAGGGAGTCGTGCAGTAAAATATGGTATAATGATTTAGGTTTATTAACACCAAAATCAGCGTTCTTTTCTTTCGAACACATTTAAATCACACTTTAGTCTCCGCTCGGCTCTTCAGAGTGAATCAATTCAATAAACTCAAAACAAACTCTTACATTATTGCCTTTTACAGTTTAGCTGTCAGCAAAGAGGGTTTTTAGTATCAGAGTTTTGTAAAGTTTCACTATAACCTCGAATTAATTTTCTATAAGTACGAACAACTTTTTCAGGCTTTTATGCTTATCAGAAAAAAGTAGGCTTTACATGATATGCAAAACTCTTTAAAGTTAAACGTTTTCTTATATTTCTTAATCAGTTTCAGGAGGACCTCTTCTCCACGTCATTTTTTAATTGCTCTAATTTTATAACCATATAATCAAAGGCAATATATCTTTTGTTATAATGCAATAATGTGTTAGGCAACACGATATTAATGTTAGTCTGACCTGAAGGAATTTAGGGTTGTCGTCACTAAGGGACTTTGGAGCCTTTTCCAAATACTGTAGCCTTATTATGGGGGCATTTGTATTTGCACTTCCTCTCGCATATAGGCCAGGGGACAGGTGAGTGTCGCCGAAAAACGGGAAATGACTTATGAGGTACTTGGGGGACCTGCCTTGAAGATGGTAGTGACACGGATCACGTCACTTCTGAGATGCTGAGAATTTCTCAATGGACTGTATCTGTATGGCATAAAAACTTTATCACCCAATGTGTCTACATGTTATATCCTGGGTGTGCGTAGGTGTGTCATATTTCTTCGTGGAGTCATATTTCCAAAACACGGTGTGTGTGTGTGTGTGTGAGAGAGAGAGAGAAGGAACGAGGGTGTGTGTAAAAAGAGGGAGAGAAAAGAAATAGAAGAAAAGAAATCGAGGAGATTGGGTGAAACCTTGTTGTCTTTGGGCACTTACGGTGACGTGTTCTCTTACACACACACACACACACACACTCTCTCTCTCACACACACTGGCACTCTGTCAATGGGCTGATATTTAAATTTTAAACCTGTGTAGAACTATAACTGCGTCCGGCAGGGTTATACAGTTTATATGTTATTGCGAACAGGGTGGGGTCATTTCAACATTGTTTGGCTTCTAAGTGAATAGCACACTAACGAGATGCCCCTATCTCTCTCTCTCTTCCTCGAATGGATCACTGTGTTTTCCCACGTGCAAGCTGGGAGGCTCTTTGGTGGAACTGTGGTTTTGTTTGGGTGACTTTTTGTAATCGTATTAACGAGAGAAAATATTCTGGCAATAGAGACGCCAGATAACTCTCGACAGGGAGGGATCTTAGACTTTGGGGACGTAAGTGGGAGAGAAGTTCGGCTTTACATTGAAGCCGCAATACAGTAATGACATATATTAAAAAAATTAACAAAGTGTTTGTAAAAAATAAATACAGTAATAATAATATCAGTAATAACAATAATAATGCAGGCATTTAGTCCACGCAGCGTATGGAGCATCAATCGGTGAATGCGCCTTCCGCAAATGCTTTTTGGGGTAAGGGCTTCCCAGCTAGATACTTATGAACAGCAAGCCCAGACCGCAAAAAGATTCGCGAAAGACAAATCGCAGTCTGAAGTCCGTGACATCAAACAGTGACATCCAGGTGGCTTGTGCATGGCTCTGGTTTCCCAATCCTATTGTGTCCAGACATCGGGGAAAGCGAGACCGCGAAGCCCTTTTCCGTGGCTGAACTGTATCCAACTCATTCACATTCTAGGAGCATGGGAAGCTTTGAGAGCAGCCAGCATCCAAATGCCTGTATTCTGCGTGCGAGCGCTGTCCGCGGTGCTGAATTCACTCCTTCCCAGTAGTTTATTTTCGCTGGCTTTTCTGGTCGCTCGTGCCAACCGACGTGCGCTGCGATTAATGCATCTCGACAAAGACACACGTATGACAGAGCGACCATTGAGCTCGTTTCTTTTCGCCTCGCCGTTTTGTTGCTACTATGAAATACATCCTCTGGTTCGTGATGCCGGAGAACTGAGCAGATGAAGCGCTCTTGGTGAGGAGAGAGCAGTCTGTAATCTGCTCGCAATAAATAGAGAGCAGCGAGAGATCTTATTGGCGCAAACAAAAAATCGTCATCCACCAATCGGTTTCTTGCTCATATAGGGACCCCCCTTTTTGAAAAAAAAGAGAAAGAAAGAAAGGGGAAACCAAATTGTATCCTAGTTGGCGCAAGTGACCAGAAATATTCCGTGTAAAACAATAACATTAAATGTTTTTTCCTGTTCTGTTTTGAAGCCGAATTCGTTCGCCATGTAAGGTTGCTAAAACCGGTTGCTACGTCTCGCGCACGCCACGTCGGGGTGGCGTGCATTCATGTCTGCAAGTACATCGTCATGTATCCATTCAAAACAGACATAAGGGTCATTTTCAAAACGACTAACATTTTAGAGGCGTCGGGTTCTAAAGTGCATGTAAAACAAAACAGCACATCGCCAGCACGACGACGACAACATGACAGGCTTCTGAGGCAATTTCATTGCATGACCACCGAGAGTTCACTGGCTGATACCACTCAGTGAGGACACGGGGGTCTCTAAACTATCAACAGAACATAACAAATTCTATACATTACAGTTGCATCATCGCCTGCAGGCACAGCAAACAAAACAATGGTGCGTTACTAAGCGATTGGCATCAGAAAAACGTTACATAAATGTTCTACATCCAACTTTACAACAACAACAACAACAACATTTTGCAAATGCATCGACAGCCGTTAAATTCTCACAACTTGAGGGAAACAATTAATAATGGCATGATAACACAGCAAAAGTGGGGTCACTCTGGCATGTATTTTGGCCAAAAACTCAACCCAGCTGTTGGAATGGGACTTCATTTCACTTACCCGAGAAGTTCTTTTCTTGCATCCACGCGATCATTTTTCAAAATTGTTAAAGAGTGTCTCTTCTTGGAACTATGCAAGAAACTATACGAAGTGGGAGGGTCACGATCTATATCTGGACACCCCCCTCCCATCCCTCCCTTCCTCCCCCCCACCCAGTCTAAATTCATCCCGAACCAAGATCACCCCCCCCCCCTCCCCTTAATCACTGATATTCTTCTTGCGCCTTCGTGGTGAAAGGGGAGGTTGAGGTGGCTAGGCAAAAGAGATGGCTTGAGATGTAACAGGTGTAAAAAAAAAAAAAAAAAAAAAAAAAGAGGGAAGAAAGAAAAAAGAAATCAAGCCTACATGCCACCATTATGAGGATTTTATTTGGTGGTCGCATCATTTGCGGACGTCTCCAGTCAGTCACGATTCTCCCCCTTCTGTCTGCACCGCACAGCGACTGCATCTCCTGACGCAGCCAACGCGCACATATTACTCACTATAGCAGTCACGACTCGGATAAAACCGTGTTTCCGCTAAATTTACAACGCCAGCTTTGACTTAAGAAGATCTTGCTATGTCTGGGATAGGTGTATAGAGAGCCACAGTGTCTTTGAAAAGGTCAAGGTAATGAGTTTTTTTCTGCAAAGATCCGCGGTCATTCCTGGACTCACTACTCTGGCATGTACGCTTTTAAGTATTTACGCGAACTCACGTGTAAAATTGGCTTTTGAATACATGCACACGACCATTTAAACCCTCTTAAAACATTTCGTAATATGCTGTCTGCGATCGCTTAAGGCACTTATGCACGCTGCAGGATTGAAATTAGACATTTATTAAGAGGTGCTTTGATTAAAACAACACAACGCGATTGTTTTGCGCAACTGCACAAACGCGTTAGTTTTGGCACAAGACCAGTATTATAGTCCACAGCAATAGAAAACAGTCGATTGCAGTACTGTATAATGAAAATGACGTGGGCGGAAGAGTAATCCATGTGAATCCGCCTATAGCTACACAGTCTCGAGCACATCTGATGGAAGTGTTCAAACAACGCACGCGGGAACACACACAAAAAAACAGAAAAAACTTGAGCTGCATTTTGAGAACGTGTGCGGAGTGGCATCCCTTTCACGGGTGATGCCCAAAACAGGGCTGACCATTTAAGGGCGATTTTAGATGCACGGAACCCCTTGACGCCACACCAGGGCTTCCTTCGTCGGCTGTTGCTGGTGATTTTCCCTTTGGCGCGGCGTCTTCCATTTATATTTCTTAGCCTATTTTCCTCTTCACATATTTTGAGAGATATGTCCCCTCACTCTTCTAGTGTTATCGGTTTCCATTCACACTTTCAGCTGAAGCGAAGAGGCAAAAAACGACTCAACAGCGCCGTCAAACAAAGGAGTTTGGATTTGGATTTCACTTATTTACCATTCGCGAGATTCCTGGTCTGAAGAGAGAGTGGTTTATTTAATTTTTAACAAGTGGGTAAAAACAACAGAGCACCTGTTTGAGAAGTGCACACAACAAGCGTGAAACAAATGGGTGGTGTTCGGTGGAGGGAATGGCAGGTTACTTAATGCATGCAAGAAATCGTGCAAGAAATCATATAAACATGTCAAGAAAGCAAAGAAATCGTCGCGAATGTGTACTTACCAGTGCGGGAAGCCCTGGCTGAAAGCAGGGGAAACACAGACATGAGTACAAAACCATCATACGTGACCAAAAACAACAAGCAAGACGAAAATCAAATACTGCCCTTGATTCATATCTAACCTCAGCAACACGTCCAAGTTTTCTCAGAATCGCAGTCCCTTTTTATACAAGTGATACCCTCTGCCTATTTCTGGACCACGATCAAACACTGATGCTATTTTTAGCGCCCAGTAAGAAAAAAAAAACACTCACAAAGACATCGCTCAGGAGCGTTACGTGGAGTGCATGTAATGTACATTAATTTTGCCTCTCCAACTCCATGCAAGGGCTCCGACTCGCCTCCGATGCATCGCTGCAGTGCTTTTTTTTTCTTCCAAACGAACTGCTTTAGTGCCCCTCTCTGTTATGGGCTAAATATTTCTTAAACGTTCGCTTTCTCAGCACAAGTTGTTCCCGCTCTCCTTGTTGCCTTTACGTTTCTCGCCATCCTCTTTATTATACGCGTCTTACGCGGCGTGTCTCCATGCAACTTTCGCTTAGAAACTCGGGACGGATTCGCTGCTCATAAAGAAAACACACGCACGCACGCACTCACACACAGACAGACCCGCGCAAACAACACTAATCAGTTGCACTGCGAGCGGAATATGTTTTGTCTTTAGAGCAGTACACAAACGATGATAATTAACGCTTGCAGAATCTCTGTTTTTTGAGGGCTGCGTCAGTTACTAGGCATTGACGTCACGTTTAGGTTCTCCCACTTCACAGTCTATGGCTGCTGATTACAACCGTCCCTGTTGTGCTCGCAGACAGCCTCGCGTTAATGAAAATGGCTCGGGCTGAATAGGTGAAAGACGGACAGTGTCCTCGCTGCAAGTGACCACAGCCCCGGTTTCCCAGAGCGAAACCACTCCTTGCAGTCGCCAGGCATCGTGAAAAACTCGTTTGCCAATGGATTCCGTGGCAGACGCGCACCACTAGCTTATATGTGCCTGGTAGTTGCTTTGCCCATGTTGGGGTTTTGTTTAGAGAGAGCATTAAGGGCGAAAAGTTGGGGATGCCTCGTTTATATGAAGAGGCGTGTCTGATATTCGCAGTTTCAGCTTTAAGTCGATGATATGTTATAAACAACCGTGGTATAGTCACTGCTCGAGCTCTGAAAATATCGGATTGTAAAGCATAACACTGAAACTAAATGTGCAGAACACAAAGTACACTCATTTGACCAGTGCGGTAGAAACATAAAGCGGGGGGGGTTATGGGTGTCTTACCGCATGGTGTCGCCAAACTCCATTCGAGAGCTGCTAAAACTAGTGGATGTTCACTTAACGCTGATCAGAAAATCTACTTATATCAGTATTTTTTTTTTTGGTTTCTATATTTATTATATTACTCATTGTGATAATCAGAAACATAAAAAAAGTCGCGCAGAATTAGGTTTTTTTTTTTGCGGCAGGCGTGTCGCTGTCCATGGTGCTGAAATATCGCATCCAGCTTTATGCAGTGTTTTCCCCACAGACCCTAACTTTAAATACGCTTCACGCGCGCAAAGGCTGTTTATGCTATATTAAACACACGGAGACACCTTGTGATCGCTCTGACATGTTAGCTACAAGTGCATTAATGAACACAAGCTCCTATTCATAAACGACACGTACTGCGGAGTGCAGGGACAGTCCTACCTTCGCGACACTCGGGATGCTCCGGAGTGTTTGTCGGACTCCTGCTGCTAAAACGGGAGGATCGTGAATGAGCGGGCGGTGACGAGTTGTGTGGGGGGAACTGGAAATAGGTAAATAATTAGATCAAGGGCGTAAATATTACATTTGTCATCATGTTTCCCTTAAAATACATCAGTGTTCTGCCAGGAGTGCCATAAGTGGCGGCTTTGATCTGACAATGAAGCTGGACGTTTGCACCCTCCGCTAAATCTAAAAATACCTCGATTTCGGCTGTGTGGGCTTGAGCTCGTTCAGAGCTTCTCCTCATTTAACCCACCTTACCTCAAATTTGACAGGGACAGCAGTCTCGAAGAGTTGCTGGTATAAAGTGTAAATCACAAACCTGTAAAAAGAGCAAACAAGTTTTTAAAATATGAATATTAAATATATATGAATGTATTACATAATTATAATGTATCTTAAAGTCATATATAATATATCTAATTATATAATATCTCAAGTGTATATTTTTAAAAATAAAAGAGAAAATGTAAAATAAATCATGAAAAATGGTATATATATTAGTGCTGTAATCACATGCAAAAAGAGATTACATAATACGTGTGTGTACTGTGAATATTTATTATCTATATATACATTCACACATGTAGCATATATTTAAAAAAATTTACATGCATTTACATTTATTTACTTATATTCTTATGTTTTATAAGATCTTTACAAGATCTTATTTTTTAGTACATAAACATAGTTTCTTAAATATATACATGAATGTGTTTGTATTTATATATACATAATAAATATAAATAGATTATGTAAACAAAAACTTTTATTTTGGATGCATTACTTTAACATAATTAAATTATATAATATATTATATAATTATATATAATTAAAAACTATATTAATATTAATAATTATATAATAAAATATATAATGTATAATATACCATTTAAAATATATATTATTAAATATATATTATATTGTATTATTATATAATATTATAACAAAGATTTTTAATTTAAGATATTAATATTATATTATTTTTTTATTGTAAAATATATATGGTATGGACGTCCAAATCACTGTAAAATTTAACCATTAAAATAAATGTTGCAATATATGAAAGGATTGTTAAATGCATAATTAAATACATAAATATTCATTCATTCATCGTATGCACGTCCCGACAACCATAACCCTGAAAATGAAATCTGAAGTGAATAAATGAATGAGTGTATGAATGAATAAATAAATGCATGAATGCCCTCCATACTATATATACCCATACATCATTTTCTATATATAATAAGAATAACGAGAAAGAAATCTCTTTCAAGTCTCTGTCTCAGATACAGCTCCACTATCTGAATAGTGATTTGACCATAAGTGCCAGTCTTAAGTCTTACAGCTTAAAGACCAAACAAGACATTCACCTCATGTCTCATATGTATGGTTTGGAGGTCAAAATGGGTCTCTTGGGCCCCCTACATGTGGGGGCCAACAAAAACCCAGTTTTCTCACAGCGCATTAGACAAACAACCGATAATTGTGTTGCACGAATCGCATTTATGAAGGACAATCCTAACGCTTGTTATTGCTCAGATGTTCAATATGCTCTTCACCCATCAGTATCAAAGCAGAAGTTTATTTGCCGGGATGGCGGCATGTCATCGATCTTTACTGTTGACAGACACTGACACAACAGGCAGTCTTGCCCATAATCTTCCTCCAGTTCCCAATAATAACATAATCCAAAATATTTGCTTTGGCTTTCCGTCACACGTTTCTTTTTCCTTTGTTTGATGTCCCTCCCTCCCTATCTTCCACCGCAGGGAGAGACGTAGATGTTCTAGGAAACGGACACTGCCCTGGCGGTTTCTATTGGAGAGTGGAGAGGGGAATCAAAATTGATGAGGGTTTGTTTGAATTTCAAGCTCAGATTAAGAATCTCCGCCCTTATAGCCCTTTCTCTCTGTTTATTTTTCCGTCTCTCCTGCCTAAATGATGTCAATGGAAGCCGAGCTATAGAGCTATTTATAGAATCCCCCCCACCCCCACCCCCATCAGAATCACATGGTTCAGAGCCGAGGCACAATGACTACCTCAAGAGAAGAGTCTGCATGAATAGAGACGGTGAATATTTATGAACGGGCAAGCTGTCACATGATGTTGCTCCTGCGTAACATGCTAAGAAAATCAGACCGGGCTTTCATGTGCACGTCCGTAAAGTTAATTCATTACCCCCTTTCTGCTAATTTATTTATCCCTTCATTCAAAAGTTAGCTAGAACTGAAACTTCCCGGATGCAGCATATAGCAAATAACTAACTTGTGCCAGCAAAAAGCCAAAGGCTCCTGCCTTGTTTGCATCTCTCAGCTGCTGCCGCTGCTGCTTTGCCCACATTGCATGATCCTTCACGTTTCATCCAGCCCCTTGTCTCCATTCACATACATAGCCTATTACATAACAAGCCTGCGTGAAAGAGAAAGGTATTAAAATGTATTTACGGTTAACATAACTTAGACAAGCTGACATGTGCTGGGTTTGACACTGATGCGCAACAATTCGATGGAGGGTTATAAGTTATTAAAGACATGTTGCATAGGCTATTAGTCTATTTATAGCATTGTGTGTAGCCACAACAGCCACACGTGTGGAAACCACTTCTTTTGGGTTCCTAGTTGACATGTTAACACTCACTGGTTGCTATATTTAGTAAGCCTGGCAGTGCTGTTACTATTCCAGGCATTGTACATGAGAGGGCGGATGGTAGTCTTTCATGAAAAAGAGGATTGCGTTCTTTTCTTGCAGCCGTACTTGTGTCGTGTGTCTGTGCAAGGTGCGACGATTCGACTTGTGCTGCCAACAAAAGAATACACGCTCAAATTGATGGCGTGTGGTTGAACACATTGTGTGTGCGCTTTATTGGGAACTGAGCAGGTTTTGGTTGGGATTCACGAAGGAGTTGGTAACTGTTTCATTAATGGTTCTACTTTTGAAGCAGAAATAGTGAAGGAGGGACAGTTTGACATAAGAAATGCTATTTTTATCGTGTTTACTCACTTTGGTTGGGCTCTTGCCAAATGATTAGATCATGTCAGATTTCATCGGTGCAAACATAACAAATCAGAAATAAATGTAGTTTTAGAAAAAGCTGCAGATTTTTAAGAGGGTGACATAAATGAAAAATGTACGTATTATATATACATTTTTTGTTTAATGATATATGACCAACCAGTCAGTTACTAAGACATAAAAACAGTAACAGCTCATACTGTTTATTCAGTAACTGCTCTGACTGATTCATTAAGTGTTCCCTAAAAATAACCTTATCGTCATTTGTTTGACAAAAGCTGTATGCTCTTGATTAACTACTAAAAGATTCGGTTTATGAAACGCATTCACTCAGGTATCGAACAACACTGGTCATATTCTATGCTTTCAATTCACCAGAAAGAATCGGTTTATCAGAGGTATTCACTCAAAAATCGTCAAGCTGAAAGCCTTTAATTTATTAAAAAGAATCATTCTTCTACCTACTATTAAATTATATTTGCTCAGGAATTTGGACTACGCTGCTCATGCTTGCTTTATGCTTTTAATTCTCTAAAAAAAAATCGGTTCATAAGAGTCATTTGCTCAGGAATCAAACTACTCTGTATTTTTTTTTAGAACCTAGAAAGAATCGGTTCATAAGATTCATTTGGATTCACGCTATATTCTTATAAATAACTCAAGTGAATCGATTCATGAGTCATTCATTCGGGAATCAGACTATGAGAGTGCTTTTACTTCACTTAAAATAATCGGTTCACATGAGTCATTTAGTTGGAAACGAGTCTACACTGATTTACTTGAGTACATCTTTAGAAAATCGAACTACATTGCTGTTATTTATTTTGTGAATAAAAACATACACTACTCTTAAAGGTCATTCCTTCAGGATTCGGACTGTATGTCAGTGAGTACTGGTGTTGTGGTTAATTATCCAATAACGTCATGAAAATTACCGGAATGTCATTAAATAAGACGTACTAAAAAGCTAAGATTTTCACTTAACCCAATTAAACAGAGAGATGGTGAAGCCTCAGGTGACCTGCTAGTTAAGCATCTGGGCTGTATTAATTAAAGTGGCACGGTCATTAATGCAAAGAACGTTAATTAGTCCACTTGTTGTGGTGGTTTTCCACTGCCCCACCTGCTCACTGCAGTACCATGAACATATTGTTTGATATCGTACGCTTGTTGTTCCAGCCTATTTGCCCACCTCTTGATTGGTCCATCGATTTATCACGTCTTACAAAAATAGCCGATCACTATCAGCCGTCTACTGTTGCGTCCCGTCTGTGTTGTCGTGCTGCTCTTTAATCGTTCCGCTCTTGTTAAACGCCCGAAGCAAAGCACGTCTTTAACACGATCAGAATCATAAGAGAAGGCTTCTTATTCGGTCGCTTCATCTCTTTTGGAGAGCGCGTGTGGAGCTGAGAAGCTACAGTGAATGATTTGGGAAATACCTAGTCACGAGCGCCGGGTGCTGCGTTCCCGCGGTCTGATAGCGCCATCTAGCGTTCGGGGAACGTGGCGGAACGACACACCTGTTGACGCGTGGAAAAAAACTCGACAGGTTTAACCCTCAAATCCGTCGGTGTAATGCTTCGTTTGCCATACACCTCACACGAGGCGGTTATTGTTCAGTGCTTTGCTACAATCTGTATTGTTAAAAGCGCTATATAAATAAAAGTGACTTGACTATGTCATCTTACGTAGCACAAATAGCATATTAATCATGTGTTAATAGTGTATAATCATGTTTGTTATTGTCGAAACTGCTTTCTATCACTATATTTGATTAAGTTAGGCTAATATTTGTCTACTCCATCTTTGGCCTATACCACTAAACCGAACCCAAGCATTTCGCATTTTTACCCAGCATTAAATGGATAAAATGAAGAAAAAAATGATCATTAGGATGTGACATAGCTGTAAAACTTCTCGTTTATGCTGCATATATAAAACCTATGTATTTTAGAGTTAAACGAGATATAGTGGACAAGTATTGCTAAATGCACAACATTAGAAAAATGGTGTTATGAATTAATTGTGGACTTGCATGGCCATCTAGTGGTGAGATTCTTCCATATGTAATAGAGTTTATGAATTGCATTTTGAATGGCATTAACTATATTTACTAATTATTAATATTCAAATCAACCAACAATGTTTAAAAAGGCAAGAAGATTTAATGTGGGAGAAAAATCTTGTTTGAAATGAAAACCAACAGCTGTAATACATAAATGTCTGATTTCTTTCAAATCAAAACCATTTAAATATCTCCTACAAACTAAGCATGCACAATGATTGAAATCGAAAGTGAACTCAAATCTATGCAAGCAATATTTGAAAACGATTGGTTCCTTAAATTAGTTTTGTAATAGTTCGAAAATACAAGGCAATCCTACTCTAAAAGGACATTTTCCGTGGAATATTTCCATTATCTTGGAAAAACAACTGTTTAACTTAACGTAATCAAGTTAACAAACAAACATCAGGGCATAAGGGGCGTCATACAAACTTAAATATTTATGTCCTGAAATAAGAAACTGAGACAGCATAAGATTTGACCCACACAAGTTTGATAAAATTCAGAAGGATATTATTTTTTACTTCTTACAAATCTGTGATTTTTGACCCAACAGAAGCTCTGAAAAATTAAAAAGTTAAAAAAGAAAAAGATACAAAGGATGCATGTCACCATACAAAAACTCTTAAAAAAGAAAATACACATTGGCAGTTTTTTTTGTTCCACAAAGATGAAAGAAAAACAACCCACACGTTTGTAACCAACGGGATAACCAGTGACGAGAGGCTGTGAGCGGATTCTCAAAAACACACCCGAGAATAAAAAAGAAAATAATATAGAGAAAAGGATGAATGGAGGGTTGGGAGATGCAGGAGTGACCAGACAGGAGAAACTGTGTGAGATGTTGTTGTGTTGTAGTGGGTATAGAAGCATATGCAGTCCTCTTAATAAATCCGGCCTCGGCTTCTGTTTCCTCTTCCTCCGAAGCCCCTTCCTCGGCCGCCCCTGAAGCCTCCTCGTTCTGAGGGCGCAGATGAGATCAGTTATATACACGGATGCCAATTCATATATTATCGAATAGCTTTCTCTGAGATGCTCACCGTAAGAGAAGTTCCCAAGGCTGGCGCTGTATTTCCCGCTGGGTGGGTTGTATATTTGTCGTGCGTCCCGTCTGGGCAGATTTGTGGGAAGCTTCTTTGTTGTCGCTGTTGCCCCGATGTCTTCTCCTGACTGCCTCTTCTGGCTGTAGGATATACAGAGATCATGGTAAAAATGTTCATAAGCAAATGATCTGATTGATCAGGTCGATGCGTTCACATACCCTATAGCTGCTGCCTCGGCCTTCTGCACCGGTTTCCAGGACAGAGTGACTGTGCTTTTATAGGATGGAGGGTTATGGAACAGATCCTGAAGAAAGATGGAAGAAAAGAGATCAAAATCGGACGTGAAACAAAAGACTTTCAAAGTGTGAGATTTCGGGAATGTTACCTTGATTAAAACATTGATGTTGTTGGTGATCTTCAAAGCCACAACTTTGATTTTATTCTGCGAAGAAACAAAATTAGAATACATATGATATCTTTCATCATAATGTCGCAGGGCTTTTCAAAAGCATTCTGTGGATAAATAAACATGAATAAATGCAATAAATAAAAACAAAATTAAAATAAGCAAACACGTAATTAACTACTTTGACTTCTATTACCTTTACAAATCAAAAACTACTGTCAAAATAATATAAAATCATACCTCCTCTGTCTTTAGAGCATCTCCAGTCTTGCCTTGCAAAGCAACACGCAGTTGGCGAATATACACTTGGAGACCGCGTGCAAAGTACTGTAACCTGTAAGATAAACACAAAAATAATACATTTAAATCACATTGTTCATCCGCCCTTCACAACGCCATGTAACTAGATTTAATGTCTGCTTATTGTATAGAATCAAACTCAACTATAGATTGCAATCATTTAAATACGGATTAATATTAATTTACTACCCCCCAGTTTCACAGACAAGGCTTAAGCTAGTCCCAGACTAAATTGCATGTTTGAGCTGTCTCAGATAAAAATATCT
>JAUCMT010000059.1:10577374-10587844 GCA_032357475.1 Enteromius thamalakanensis
AACAACTGTATTCTGCTGCTGTGTGAATGTGGCCAATAAAATGCGATTTTTTTTGTCAACACAATTTTATATAGACTGAGTAGGTAAAATACTGAAATAAATAACTAAAACCGTTTTTAAACCTATTAACTGATTGTGTTAATCGGTTAAACTTCAAATCGGTCGATTAACGGTTAAACGGTTAAAATGGGCATCCCTAAAAGGAAGTGAAAAGACAGAAAGAAAAAAATCTAATAACACTAATGAATTAATAATACTTGATATTTGTCTAATAACTTTTTTTACTTTCATAACTTAACTTTAATAACCAAAATAAAACAGATTACATTTCTTATAATAATGTGCCATACATTTATGATAATGTAAGTTATAAGTTCATTTTTATTTTTATTAAAAAAAAAAAGGTGTACATTTATTAAAGAAGTAACAAAAATACGTAATAAACTTTTACTTGATAGTTTCACCACATTTAAGTTTAGTTTAGAAGTTTTTCAAACTCGCATTAAAATTGCCATGCATGCTTTTAAAAGCAGCTTAGCTAAGATCAGCTTCAGGATTTAAAATATCATGTGGTGTGACTCCCCCAAAAATGTAATAATATTAACAAATTAATAATTCATAATAAACGCAAAAATAAAATTGACAATGGAAAGTATATTAAAAAATATTTTTGATTTTAATGATTAAATAACAACAGCGCTGTCATCTTTAAATAAACCTTTAAAAAACAAACCTCTCGGTTGTGTCTATAAAAAAAGCCCTTAAATCTCTTGGCAATTAATGAAACAATGTCTTTTCTCTCTCTCATCCTTAGGAAAGGGAACCACCCACCTGTTCCAAACACTGGCATTGGACAGCTGCAGTGCAGGCGAGCTGGCATGAAAACGGGCGAGGTCGGACAGCACAGGCGAGCTCATGAAACGGGGCCTGGGCTTTCGGAATGACCCCATGGTTTAGTTGAGATGAGTACAGGCACGTGCTAGAACAAACGTGAGAGATCACAAGTCACGTAACAAGCAAAACTTACCACAAGGTGCAAAGAAAGAGTGACGCAAAACATGCGCGAAGCAACCGCAAAAGCAGTTGTTTACATGGTTCAGATGCGGTGACTCATTTATATCGATGCCTGTGTCATAATGAAAGCCACACAGAACATCTACGACACAAACAAGCAACTTCCTTTGATGTGCAGCCTGACATGAGACTTCCTGGTGAACCCATGGCTGTGCTTCGCTTGCGCACAGACGTATCTGATAATCGCGAAAACGGCAGTTAGGATGCAGTTAACCAGATGCCTGTATCAGATGCTGACACGTTCAAACAACGCTCATCTTGGTTTCCTATGCACAAATGCTTCCCAGAATTCTGACTCAAGCTGTCTCGCTTACAAGCTGCACCCTTGACGACATCACAACTTGATCCCACACACATCTGATACCAACTGTAAACTTACATATTTATCCCATCTGCCTAATAATAGGTTTCGGCCTGTTCCCACACTGACAAAAACACTGCAGCAACGACAACTATGCCGCCATGAGAGGGCAAACAACGTCTCCAATTATAGGCTGCCTCTGTAAAGCCTGTGATGGGTTAAATTGGGATTTTATCCACCCAGCAAGAAAATGCCAACATCAGATGGCGCACCAAATCTGTTCCACTTGCTGCAAGAAAATGAGCTCATTCGCAGTCTAACATTCATGAATGAAAATTGTATGCATCCATACTCACCATCTGCTAATTATGAGGCCAAAAACAAGTCAGACTCCCACTGCAGTTGATTCACTCTGTGCATAATTCGCATGAATTGAGCGCCTCTGGTCATAAATCACGCTAAGTAAGACATCACGTTTCTGCCAGGGCTCCTTGAGTATAATCTCATTCTTTCAGTTCTGGTATTTTACTTTATTCACCAAGCGCTTTGGTGAATTAGGGCTTGGGTTGACTGGTGAACAACTAATAACAGACATGAGCAAGTACTCAGGCCAGTTAGGTAATGCAATTAAGGCTGCAGCATCTCAAAGCATGACCGGAGGAGGGTAAACAGCCTCATTTATCATCCGTGTTCAACTGCTGAACTGGCTCAAGCACATTAAGTGGACTGTCAAAGTCGACGTCAACTTTTTGAAAAGCCGTTTACTATAAATGCACCAGTATTAAAGAGCATATAAAGCATGTGTCTGCTAATACAGTTTTTGTTCTGGATATTAACAGGCCTTAAATGCCTTGTTTTTGAACATCCGTTTACACCAATTATGATAAACGTAAAGCATTCATTGCTAATTCTAAGAGAGCAGTTAAAGGGGTCATGAGACTTTTTTTTGCGAAAGTCTCAAAAGCAGATATTCTTTATAAAAGTGAAGACTTGTCCATATGCCCTCAAAAACAGCTCATTAAAAACGGCCCCACTTTTCTGAGTGGGTTTATTTTCAAACACTACCCAAATAGTTACACAAAGAAAGAAGGCGAAGCTATTATTCTCGCTGTAGTGCTGTTGAGAAAGTGAAACTACTTTGTTTGTGCTTCCAAAAGAGGACATAACTAGAAATCAGTCATCAAGTTTTGTTCACAACACTGTTCCAGATCCGCTCAACACAAATATTAAGAGTGCGTTCAGCGCATTTACAAAGAGGACGGACTCCAAAAACCTGGAGAGCAGCCTATGCTGGCTGTGCACAGAGACTAGAGCTGCAGGATTCTGGGAATCACGATTTTTTGCTTAATATAAAGATCACAATTCTCTCGCGCTTCATGGAGATCCTTTTTTTATTTGAAAAAATTACCCCTGAACTGGTTATCAAACAGCAGTAAGTAATTCTTTTTGCTTTAAATTTAAAGAAATTCAATGAAAAATTATGTAATAATGTAACGAAAAAAAAAAACCACCATTAAACATTAAGAAATTAAACATAATTATATATAAATATAGTTTATTTTATATTTTATAAATGTGCCTATTGTTTTGTTTGTTTAGTAATTATCGATGTGAGACAAATTATATATAACACAGCTAATGCATTGGAATAAAGAGTCCTTTTTATTTCCCTGAGCCCCGAGGCCTATTTGAACCCCCAAACTGATTTATTGAAATGATACACAAAAGATGAAGGTAATATAGCCCATATAATCTAGCCTATTGTAGTACAAGCTGTGATTCAGCTGCGCGAGGCAAACAGTGCCAGAATAAAAGCACAGTTGGCGTGTACTGCTCCTGCTCTGCATACGCACGCCTCCGCACTGCTTCCATCCGAGAGACAGAACGTGAAGTATAACCGGGCTGACGCGCGCCGTGTGAAACCGGGGTATCAAGCACATCTGGCCGCGCAAAACTACATGTGACGTGCTTTGAAGAAGGAGGACGTGACATGTGGCCAGGTATGGTTTCCCATACTAGGAATTAACTTGTGCTCTGCGTTTAACCCATCCACACAGCAGAGAGAAGTGAACAACCACACACACTGTGTACACACACCTGGAGCAGTAGGCAGCCAGTGCTGCGACGCCTGGGGAACAGTGCCTTGCTCAAAGGTCTCACCTCAGTCATTGAAGGTGGAGAGAGCTGTGGTTATTCATTCCCCCCACCTACAACTCCAGCCGGACCTGGGACTCAAACCCACGACCTTTGGGTTACAAGTCCAACTCCCTTTCCATTAGGCCACGACAGCTGTGAGTGATTGCGTGTTATTTCGAGATCAGTCTCGCTTCCTGTCCTTGAAAATATAATTGGCTGAATTGTATAAATCAGGGATGGGGAACCCTGGTCCTCGAGAGCCGCAGTCCTCTAAGTTTTTCATACAACCCTGCTTCACAACACCTTACTCAAATCAAATGGATCCAACAGCCAATAAAGATCTGCACAATCACTAGTTTATTTGAATCAGGTGTGTTTGCGACGGAAACCTTGCAGGATGAGGGTCATATAAATAGTATAAATGCTGGATTAAGATTGTGTGGGGGGTCGAATCGAGATTAATTATGCAGCTCTAACAGAGACTATAAAGTGAAGCAATTCTACCTCTGCAAAGACAGTCTGGCACTTCTGACTCGCCACCAACGTATGTCCGAAGCAACCGCAAAGGCAGTTGTTTACATGGTTTAGCTGCGGTGACTCTTATATATTGATACATCATGTCATAATAAAAGCCACACAGAACGTCTATGACACAAACGAGCATACTTCCTTTTATGTGCAGCTGGACATGAGATAATCAGTAATTATGTCCCCACTGGATGCAACAAATTTCTCTTTCTTAATATGTTTTATTGTATTGGTGTCATAGCATCATGTTATAGTAAGGGTCGTAATATTTCCGTCACACACACGGAGGTATTCAGCCAAACACAATGCACTGGATAGCTGGTCAATCAGAGCACACCTCGCTTTTTAAAACGATGAGCTTTGCACAAATCGACCAGCTTTAGAAGGCGGGGCTTTGAGGAGAAACAATAATGTACAGTAATTGTACAGTATGTGGAATACAATGTGTGCACCTTAAACTGCATAAACACATTGCATTACACCAAATACACTAAACAATGTTATATGACCCCTTTAAGACCAGGATAATATGGCAGACACCAAGAATAGAATTGACAAGAGAAGGCGATGAGACAGTAGATGTCTATTGTTTTAATATGCCTCTTTGTATATGGATGCTGAAGCTAGAATCTTCTGTCTGACCCTGTCTGTTTGCTGTATTTCATGGCTGCAAAAGACTGTGTTTTCCTTGAACTGGCAACCTGGTTCGAAATACTTTGGGGTAAACTGGCAGTGGGCAGAATCACAGACCAAAACATAACTTTCTGACACGGACCGCACATTTCAAAGTAGAATAACTAACCGTGATTGCTTTACTTAGAAACGAGTATGTGAACTCAGCATGTTTCCTAAACATCTGCAAACATATTATGGTATTTTATGCTTCAGTACAGTCAGTTCTTTTCAATTAATTTAAAGGAATAATTTACCTAAAAGTGAAAAAGGCTATATTTAGTCACCCTCATGTCATTCCAGACCTGCATGACTTTTTTTCTGTAGAACGTAAACATTTTTGCACATACGCTGAAGGTATTTGGCATCCACAACCAAACTATAGACAGAAAAAATAGACATTTTTATAATAATCTATAATAATCGTGTTCCACAGAACTGCATGAGGGTCAGTAAACAGTTTTAATTTTATGTAAACTACCCAGTATTTTTGCATGAAGCAAAAAGTGCCCCTGTCTTGTCAGTCAGCTGATTTTTATTATAGCTTCATCGGGTTCGTCTTTTGAATAACAACCTGCATTACGATTTCTGTCTAAAGATGCTAGTGCTTATGTTGTTACCATCTTCCTTTCAACAGCAAGTACCTATTTAAACGTTTAAAGTAAAAAGACATGTTGTAGTTGCAGTCACTTATGTTTTCTTTGTCTACCGTTAAAAAGCTAATAAGCTTGACAAGTGCCTGATATCCAGTGTTAAAGACACTCGGGACAGTTGATGGATTTGGCTAGTTTATGTAAGCTTTTGATTTGTTTAGCAGCTAACGTTAGACTGCTGGTTAAACATGTTGTTCTCGTGCTGTTCTGACGTGTGTGCACTAATAGCACAAACAGCACCAAATTACTGAAATAAGTTATCTTTTGTGCTAATTCTGTAAAGACACACAAGGCTTATCTTTAGACTCGGTTGGTTATGTCTAAAATCAAAGTAAACAGCGGAGAGAAAACAGATACCTGCCTGTCTATTAGAAGCCTAAATATGTAGACACAGTTGATGGTATAGTTACATTTAATTTCAGTTATTATTAACTGTATTCATTTCTTTCTATGCTGGACAAAAAAAAAGACCATTTCTGAAAATCATTGAATTTCATAGAAGCAAATAAACACAATGCATTTATTTTCATAATATAGGTTAAAAACTACTTTTGAGTGAGTAAATGGTAAACATTTTTATTTTTGGGTGAATAACTCCTTTAATGTTAATCAAAAAAACATCACTCACTCTTAAGTGGAAAAAATGTATACAGTTGCATTAATAGGAATAAATATGTAGAGCAGGGTCTTACTCTGGAGATTTATCCCTAATAGAACTCACCTGCCTGTGTTTTCTAATGATCTTTGATGCTGCGTCCGAAATCCCATACTTCACTACTATATAGTATGCGAAAAACAGTATGCGAGGCGAGTAGTATGTCTGAATTTATAGTATTCGAAATTCAGTAGGCGAGAAGTACTACTGCTTCTGCCCGAATTCTGTAGTACACACACCATGGACACTTTCCTATTCCATAAGGCTCTGGGAGAGGAGGCGTCATATTGGAAAAATGGAGGAAAGTTGAGACGCGGCTCATTTCAAGTGAAAATACCTCAGGAAAAAAACTTTGTTTATTGTGATTTAAATTACAACAATTCTAAATAAACTGATGACTTATTGAAAGTTAACATTTTTACGCTGTTGTAAAGACACGTGACATCAATATGGCTGATGCAGTACGTCCGATTCCATTCATACTACCCACATTCATACTATATAGTATGTACTTTTTACCAGTTGGGTAGTGCGTTCAATTTTAAATGTAGTACCTACTTAAGCAGTATGCGATTTTGGATGCAGCATGAGACACTAATTAGCATGCTCAGGTAGGGCTGGGAGATATATATCGTACGATATATTATGCGCATCTCATCAGTAAAGACGGTTCTTTGATTAGCGGTAAATCTCCGTCAGCTGTTTTTAGAAGGATCGCCAGCTTATACAAATAGCCGTAGATCACTGAGATGCTGCGCGTTGAGTTTCGCGGGTGATTCTACGTGCAGCTTCTCAGTGATCTACGGCTCTGTGTATAAGATGGCGTTCGTTCTAAAAACAAAATCGCAAACTGCTTAAGTAGGTACTACATTTAAAATTGAACGTACTACCCAACCGGTAAAAAGTACGTACTATATAGTATGAATGTGGGTAGTATGAATGGAATCGGACGTACTGCATCCGCCATATATATATATCGCCCAGCCCTATGCTCAGGTGTGTTTAATTAGGATTAGATGTAGAGAATTTTATTTTTATTAGTTCGTTCAATTTCTTGAACGCTCCTGCTAAATATACATATTGTATCTGAAAATAAAGCACAGTTTCTTTTTATTTGTATATTATGTGTATTTGTAAATTTGTTTTATAAATTTTTTTTAAACAAAGATAAAATAATGACAAAGATTTTGTTACCTTTGGGAGGATTTGGCTTAATAATAGGGAAATAAGTTTGGCTGTAAAGCTCAAACAACTTCCCAGAGTGTCAGTGATGGGGATCATGATCCTCATTACCAGAACCACAGTCACCGAACAGTTTTTCCTCCCAGTAGGACCTGACGGTAGGCTGCTGTTTTCATACCGCAGTTGTATTGAATATTATCCAAATCATAAACATTTGGATTAATGATTAGACAGTACTGTTTGCATGTCTTGATGACAGCGGGTTTATGAAAGTGTATCAGGCAGCCATCACAAAGTTTGTTTCTTTTGTATGCTTTCTCTATTTGTTTCTTTCCAGCCATTTTCGAGAGTACAGCAGCGGATTCTGTCCAGCCAACGAATTATTCTGTTCCCCTAGGACCTGACAGTATGCTTTGCTTCATTCCAAGCATGTAATGGCATCTGAATCCATCAAAATCAAAACAAGTTAAAGTGAAAACAACAAGAATGAACAATAAATAACAATAATAAGGAGTGTTAATATTTCCCACCAGTATTGTCTGGCATGTTTCAGCCTTTAAGTAGTTGGTGTTGTTTAATAAACCCCATAGCATGTGTAAAAATATGCAAATACTATAGAAATTCCTTGGTAACACTTTCTATGAAGCCTGCATTCATAAAACATTATAATGAAAGCTTAATGCATCACAAATAACTTCATAATATATCGTATTCCATTAATATTCATAAGAGCAGTTTTAATGTGATATAATATTTACTTATTTGTAGTTATTATGGTCATTTATTCACAATGAACATGATTACAATGGATTATGAAGTAAAATATATATAATAAATAATGCATAGTTATAATGCTTATAAAGTCTCATATCTTTTCATTTTACTGATGTTACCTGACAAATACCACTTATAAATAATAACAACAACGCTATTTTTTTTGAGCAGATACTAGATCAGATGAACCTGTAATATGACACTTTTGCTTTCAATGTTGTTCTGTTGATGTCATTTATCTGTTGAGAGTATTAGCCAGCTCACATTAGCCTCACAGGATAAAGTCAAATAACACTCAGCACCTAACCACTCACAAGATGTTGTAAAGTACTGCGCAGATCTTAAATAAACAATGTCAAAATATGATATAGTCTATTATTATTAAATATGGTGTTCATTGTGTCTTATAAATAATCATACTCTTACGTTACAATCACAAATACGTAAATATTATAATGTATTATAATTGATTATTCACAATATATTTTATATATAAATGCCTTAAGAATACCCTTATAATGTATTATAAATACAGGCTTCATAGAAAGTGTTACATTCACCCCATTCAGCAATACTCCTGTGTCTAAGGATAGTTACTTGTGCACTCCTTAACTTTTATGTTGTCTGCTTATCGGTCATTCTCTAACTCCATCTTCAGTGTGTCATTACAGAAATCTGCTAGTAGTGCATTGCACACAATACTTTTGTAAAGTTTGGCCCATGCCTTTGAAGAAATCCTACATCTGCCACTGCTTTTCCCGAAAGAACCTATAAATCAATCCCTCAAAGGTTGTCTAGGTAGGTAGCTCACAATGTTTGAGGCAAAGAATGAAGCACTCCTGTTAAGTTATCTACTATGTCAGGGAGTCTTTTACAACTAGGTTACTTTTTTTCTCTGAAGCACTGACATTACACAGAGAACAGTGACTAACATTACTACATTACATTAAGTTGGAAAGTTAAAGTAGTTCAAATGTCGTTTCATATGGAGTATCTTCATTGACCTCCAGGATCTACAAGGATCTACCAGCGGCTACTGAGTAAATGTTTCACTTACCAGCTTGCTCTTCTCAGTCCTAACTGAGAGTTAGTTCAGCAACATTGTCCGCGACGTCACACATCTAAACGCTCAATGCAACTTCGACGAACGCTAGCGTAACAGCCCATAGGCCACCTTTAAAAATAAAACTTAAGCCCTGTTTATCAACTAAGTATTCGTCGGGTGAGACAAGAAAGCAAGATGCTCTGCTGTGAAGCGCCCGCTGTGGGCGGTCCATGGGAGGAGTTGGCTGTAACTCTTTCACACATGCAACAAGTGTGTTGGAGTGAGTCCGAGTCATTCCCGTGCATCGGCTCTCTCGAACAGCTCGGTTCACTACAGTGATTCTTTTGCGCGGTCACGTGCTGTTTATTACGTCTAAAAATAAAATATAGTCCAAAAATAATGTATTTACTTTACATTTAAGACTTTATCTCACACAATGTGCATTTATAAAACGTTTCTATAAATATTTATAGCGTTAAGACATTACTTTTAGGCAATTTAATTAATTTGCTTAATTTTCTCATCTTAGCATCACTCCTACTAGATCAAACGAATTCTGACAAATAGACTCAACGAATCAGTTGACTGGAGAATCGATTCAATGAATCAGTTGACTCGAGAACCGTTTGGAGTCAGATCGGTTTCGTGAACTGATTCATTGAAAACATTTGACTCAAAAGAAAGACTCGTTCAGTATTGTGTGTTCAACAGCCGTGGTCTGATGTGCTACTGGCATGTTTCGCCACTGTCTGCAGACACCGGACCATAATTTACCATGTTCATACCCTGTGGTTTTCTTTAATTCTTCACTATGTATTTAAGTTCAAACAAGCAGTCCAAGACGACATGTCGACCATATTACCTCAGGCCATGCAAGCTTTCCCCCCTAAGATCAACTGCTGAGTCGCATACTGCATTTAGAAATGTAATTAAAGATTTGACAATGGCAACACGATCATCTGGCCAGTTGCTACTGCAAAATGATTTTCTGTGCAAGATCCTCTAGAGGGCAATATCGCATTGCTCATGAGCTTTAGCAGCATGTAGCGCATTACAATTTCTCAACACGTTGAAATGACGAATAAATACAAAATACATCTTCCCTTTTTCTTTCTCTCAGTTGCTGATTTACCACTGAAGTATCGATCTGCCTTAAGAGGAAAACCTACAGTTAGCATGCAGTCCAGATTTTTATAAATGTTGTAGCGTTCTCAGACAAGGACAAAGCGTTTTTGATGCAAAGGGGTGTTTATTCGGGCTGCTGTCGGCCGCAACCCATGCCGTACACACCCCGATCCACTTAAAGGGTCACAACACCCCCCTGTTTCAGCAGTGCTTTTTCACACCTCTGGTTTGAAAAACTTTCTGAAAAAGGGCGTTGTTCACTGGGGGTAAGGGGTGGGGGTAGAGTGTGGAGACAAGGCGGAGACTGCTTCAAAGGGGGAGTGAC
>JAUCMT010000059.1:10595980-10606387 GCA_032357475.1 Enteromius thamalakanensis
AGATCTTTAAGTCCATCTCATGAAAAATCGGAGCAGAAACAAAGGTGTTGCGTTTATATTTTTGTTGAGTGTATATTTATATGTATATGTAATATGCATTTTTTTCCTACCACAGTATGCATCTATATCATTCTATGAGTGGTATATATTTTTTATTTTGCTTTCTGCTCGAGCCTCTCTCTTACTCACTCACTCCGGCTACTCCAGCCTCTTCTGGCACCACATCAGTACATTATCAGTCGCCATAAGTGTGACGTCAGAACAGACGGTTCGTGAGAAAAACCGGCTTATTCCTGTCCCTGGCCAGTCGATTGGTGCATCTTTATTATGTTCTGCCCAATCAGCACAGAGAGCCGCTCAGAGTGAATAAATGAGTGGAAGAGGGTTTAGAGAGCGGGATATTCCCATTGGATTTGTTTTCCAGGTGCATGCCCTCCGCAGGTGTTTGACATTGAGCCCCGCTCAAGATGAATGTAGCTTATGGCCATTCGTGGAATTGAGCGGCCCTTGGGAGCTGCAGCTTCCTGCCATGAAAGGCTTCTCTTTCAAAGGCCATCGGCTGCAGTGGAAATGTTCCTGATAGCCCACAAACTTCAGCCATCATCATCATCATCATCATCCCGAACAGCCCAGCTGCTGACGGGACTCACATTAACACACAGTGGGTTCAGAAATGGATTTATACATACAAATAAACAGATGCTTTTCTGATTCTGAAAAAAATTAAATGAGGAAAGTTATGACATGAGATAAGAAATAGGTCAACATGGTGCTCGTTTTTTGTACATTAAAATGCATATTCACTGACTGTCATTTTCTAATATTTCATAGAGATTATAATATTTGAAGAACTGCCTGCCAAATCAGCCAAGACATGCAGAACCAAAAGAACATAAATCAGGAAGTAGTACCATGTAAAACAGGAAATGATAATGACGAATCAGGTGTCAGTATATTAGCAAGACTCATTTGAGCAGTTTTGGTTCAGTCATCAGAGCTATTTCGTAGTTCTGGATTTGTCCGTTTTTAAACTTTAGAGGAATTCACCATTTGACAAGTTTTTACCGTAGCATTTTAAATTGTTTTACCGTAAAAATCATGGTTATATGTGCAGAGCCGGCTCTGGCTGTACCTCTCACAGATAACCTTCCACACTGCGATAACGGCAGGATGTTGGGCTCGAGCCTTACCAAAAGATTAATTTCGTACGAATTAATTGCGTACGTTAATGCGTAAATGTTTACAACCCTAATATCTATCTTTATATGTATACTGTATGTGTGTGTTTGTGTAAGTCTCTTACGCTTAACAAGGCTGCATTTGATTTGATCAACAATACACAATAAAAAAACTTTATAAATTCTTAAATGTCAAAAACCTTTAATAATCCATTATTAAAATAGAAAACTATTATTTGAAATATACACACAGATATTACGCCGTACTGTTAAGTGTGTGTGTGTGTGTGTATATATTTGTAAAGAACACAGTTAAATGAGCTGCTCAGGGATGGAGACTGAGAAGCTTTCTGATAAACCGTGTACAGTTGATCGTGGGACGGTGTTGAATACGCTCTGCACCAGCGACTCTGATGTGAGGTGTGTAGGTGCTCATACGCCGCTCTGTTCCTGCTCTCATCAGTCCGGGGCGCTCATCTGGAACAGCTTTGCCACACTTGTTTCCATGTTCCTGCAGATTACAGGCCGGCCGCTCGCGCCTTTGAAGCACTCTTCTCTCTTTGTCTGTGTGCAATGCACTCTGGTAATTAACTTTGTCCTTCTTTTATTTGTTCCAGTCTTCCTGCGTCCACTCTTCTGAGCATCTTCTCCCAGGAGTACCAGGTTAGAAGTTTTCTTCCTTTGTGCGGCCTGACAGCTGCCTAATTGAATGATGAATGTCCCCTTATTTCTGTGTAATTGAACTGCCAACTCTCTGATTGGTTTGGAGGATTCCCCCCGACCGACACACACACACACACACACACACACACACACTCTCTCTCTTGCCTGAGTCTCGGTGGACCTCTGCCAAACCGGCCCCTCCATCTGTCTAATAACATCGAGCCGCTGCTTATTTGCTGGACCTGTAATAAATTATGCTAAACCATTATTATTCTGACAATAATAATTTCCCGGTGCAGCGTGGCTCGGTGTGCTAAATGTTTGCTGACTCGCGCTGTCGCGGGCGCTTTGGGCGTCTGACAGCCGATGATGATCGATGGCCGCTGCTGCGGTGGCAGACGGCTGCAGAGCCACAAAATAGAGCCATTCATCATCCGGCCGACAGCTGTCACTCATGCGCTGTGTCTCCGCTGAATTACTCCTCTCGCTTTTAAATAAGTTGTTTTTAAGCACTGTCCTCGGGTTAAGACGCCACCGAATGGCATTAGAAATGAAAGCCAGAGCGGTTGTAGTTTAGTGGAAGAGGAAATGAAAGCGCAGGGCCACCTGACCCCTTTGGAGCCAACGCTCCGCAACGCTTGTCGCAATATACAGGCTTTTACTAGAAAAAAAAAGTGTTTGTAGGGTCTTACAAGGGTACGTAAGAAAACTGGGGCTGGTTGCAGACTAGTCTTACATTGTACGTTCAGTTATGAAGAGGTCGACTGGTCTTATTTATATTGCTGGTAAAACAGTCAATATTCAATCTTCATTTTTGGAAATGTTGCAAAAATATGTTATTTATTTATTCATGTGAAAAATTGGTTTTGGGCATATAAGCTAATACAAATGTTTCTAAAAATACTTTAACGTAAAAACAAATGAAGATCTAAAGCAAATATCAGATCAACAAAGAATCCATGTGGAGCATGTTCTTGGTTCTCAGCTCTTTGGTATTTTTCTTTGCTCCTGATAGCCATGCGTGTATATATAAAACAGGATGACTGATTAATGACGCAGTGTGATATTTCACAGGATATATGAGTTTGTCTGGTTTAAGTTCCTGTGCTGTTGTGTTTGTTTCAGAAAAGGATGAAGCGCAGCATGAGCAGGCATCATGCTCCTGACGTGCTCAAAGCGTATTATCAGAGGTAAGAAACCTCTCGTTCATGTCTTTCTCAAGTACATTTTGAAAAGTTTAACACTACTGTGGCTTCTTAAAGATGCAATGACCAGGCAGCAGCATGCAGTGCATAATGACCTCCAGCTGATCCTACTTCCTGACTGTTTAGCGTCTGTTCTCAGGAATATTTGTCTTGAGAATATAGCATCAAATTCATAAAATCACTAATGTCAACAAATGAGAAAACATCATCTGTGTTGCTCTGTGTGCACCTTTCTGTGTTTTTCAAACCAATCTAAAAGCCGTTTCCTGTGCTGGTACTGTATATTATGACTTTCACATGGTAAAATAATAGTGCTGTGAACAAGTGGCACACTTAATACAAAACATTCCTGAAGAATGGGCTTGCAAACTATTTAATTGAGAAACAATAAAAATAAATTAAAATGTGTTTATTTAAATGCTAAAATAATTTAATTGCGACCAATTACCTTTAAAACGATGTTATTTTTTTCTCAGTACCGTATTTGAGCTTCTTTTCTTTCTAGATCAGAGATGCCCAAACAAACTCTGATATGGCCACTGAAATATTAAATAACTAAATTAATAAATAAATAATATTGATATGTCTAATTTTAATATTTATGTAATTTAAAAGTTTACATATTTATGTACTTGTTTTTTTATATATATAATGTAGTGAGGCATAATGCAATATCAAGTTGTTTGGTGTTCGTATTGTGTCTCTGCTCATGCTGATTTAAACACAGATTATGCTGCTGTGTAGCCCTGTAGCCAATTGTTTTAGCACAAAAAAAAAGTTGAACTTAAATGTAAAAGTATGCTCACACACACACACACACACACATGTTGGTTTTTGTGATTTATGAGGACTCTCCCTAGGCGTAATGGTTTTTATACAGGACAAACTGTATGTGGTATTGCCCTACACCTACCCAACACCTAAACCTACCCCTTACAGGAAGCTGTGTACCGCTTTTGAAGTTCATCAGACACTGTTTAGTATGTTTTTTAAGCGTTTTGAATTACAGGGACACTGAAAATGTCCTCATAAAACACCTACATACTGTAATACCTGTGTCATACCCATGTCATTATACAAATTTGTGTCCTCATAAACCACATAAACCCGTCCACACACACAAGCCTGTATGTATAAAAGATACATTTCTTTAATGTCATAACACACCACAGTGACTGTATATTTACTGCATTATTTAGTATACGCTACAATTTAAAAGAATATTTTAAATATGTCTTAATATGAACTTTATTATATACTTAATATGTCAAGGCAAATAAAATACCTACAGAGTAGACTGTTTTAGCGAAATAGAATGGCCTATACTGCTTTAGTCAGCTATCATTTGAAATCGCTTTATGGGAAGAAAATAAGCATAACAATCGATTCTCTCTCTTCTCAGAATTTAAACATCTTCACTTCAGTTATCAAGCAGTCTACCGTGGTCGCCTGATGAAACAGCAGGCGCGCTGCTTCTCTCCAACTCAAGACTGAGATAACCTTTCTCTTTTAAATGTTACTAGCTCTACAAGACACGATGTAGCCTATATTTATTGACATGGTTTCTCTGCCTCTTACACATCGCTTATGACCTACACAGCATCGCAAACAGGATCTTCTTCATTTGCTGTCTCATCCCAGCGCTCGCGCCGTTTCTCCCTCGTCTCTGTATGGCAACTTTGAGACGAACGCCGAAGCGTGAATAGCTGCTGGCTACCCGAGCCTGATTGGAGGCTAATTTGACTGGAGAATTGAGACCGACTTTGATGGCTTCGCCCTTTAGGAAGAGGAGTAGACAGTGGGATGCGTGGCTGACGATGTCCTCAACTTTCTGGCTTGTGCTGCTGTTGAGCGGTCTGCTGATCCTCTACTGCGGTAAGTACGCTGCTCTTCTGCCTGTGATTCTTTCGTTTATTCCCCAAACTCTTCGACTATAAGGTAACTCTGAGTTCGGCTGCAATAATGAGTTTGTCATGATGAGTTCAACATGAAAAGAGGCTTGAACACCGCACGCTAATGATTTTTTAGTCAGTGAACCTCCAATCTTCACCACAGTGGATACATTGTGTTAAGACAGTATCATTTTACCAACGATAGATAGATTTTATTCAATAATTTCCTCATTTTACCCTATTTTTCTAATGCTGATAGATTATTGTTAAAGGATGGATGGATAAATACTTTCTAGACATAGATTACCACATTTCCCCCTCACTTTTCCCAACAATAAATTGATTACCATATGGATTGACAGATAGAGAGATAGATTTGTTTGTTTGTAATTGTTAATGAATGAATGGATGAATACTTTCTAGACATTAATTACCACACTTCTCCCTCACTTTTGCCAATGATAGGTCAACATAGTAATCTATAGGCAGACAGACAGACAGTTAGTTAGATAGATTTTGTTGTAATTGTTAATGAATGAATGAATAAATACTTTGTAGCAATAATTCCCTCACTTTTAACACCTCAGTAGATCAGTAGAAATGAGTAGAGCAATAGAGCTTATTGCTAATGGATAAATAAATACTTTCTAGACATGAATTATCACAGTTTTCCCCCAATTTTTCCACAAATAAATAGATCAACTTATGTATAGACAGATAGACAAACAGAAAGACAGACAGATAGAGAGATATACTGTTACATTTAGACTTTTTTCTATCAACAATATACTGATTTGTGGACATTTTTGACATTTTTTAACTGGACATACCCCCAATTTTTTCTTACTCTGCTGGATGGATATACATTCATTTCCTAATGTTTCAATGCTAAAGGAAACACAGAGAGAGAGGGGGAGAGATAGAGAGATGTACATGTAGTAGCTACATTTAACTTAATCAGGTTCGGCCCTTCTATATGACTAGATTACCGGTCTGCTGTTTGGGGACTCAGGAGTCAAGCCCTACTGTACTGTGGCTGTGGGAGTCTTCATTAGCGTTGTGTTGTCCTATCGATTGAATCTATAGCATTGCATTTAGTTAGAGGACACAGCAAAAAAACAGACACATCCTCCCCAGTGGCCTTTCAGCAAATGGGCAAGACCCCTTAATCAGTTTTATTAGGAGATGTAGCATTTCTGGACCAGACACCCAGAGCCCATTGTGGCTTTCAGAAGGGCTGTATTCTTGTCTGAGTCGCCACTGCATATTGACTTGAGTACATTAAAATCTTTAGTTCTTCCTCAGACAGGCCAGTAAATGGAAATCTTTATTGATTGCTCTGCGGAGACAGCATTCGCACACCGTTTTACCCCCTCAACAGATTTTAGGATTTCTAATGTGGGGGCCCAAGACAGCCAAATCATTTCAGTAAGAGCAACAACAATATTTTTCCATGCATTTGTGCGGTTATCTCTTAAAAGCTAGAATGCACTCGAGTCTATAACTCAAAATAAGCTTGGTGACAGGCCATCTGTTCTGTGCACACAAATAATAGGCTGTTTTAAATAAAACAACAACCCAAAATCTATTTTCTAACCAGCAGCCTTAATGTTCAAACCAGTTGAATCAACCATTTTTCTGCATGACATTGACCACGAATTATTCATCCTGAAAATTCATAATGTATTGAGTGTTGCGCTGAGTCAGAAGACAAAATAATGGCACTTCAAGGAGTCGTTATTCTAGAGCTGACACCGTACTCTTTTAATCCATCTATACTGTTCTCTGGCTTTGGAAATCAAGTTATTCAATGACTGTGATGACCAGCGGGGTACGAGAGGCTCTTGACTCGCAGGCTTATTATGCAGAGCACCTATAAGTCGCTCATGATGAAGTACTTGCATGAAAGCAGCCATTTATTGTTTGTATTTCTGTGCATTAATCATGCTGTGCAGGCATATGCTTTATTATGCATGTGATGAGATGGTCTGAAGAACTCTGAATTCTTCAAAACTTGCTTTCAAAGCTGAAAAATATTGAATTTCTAAGAACCACCCCCTCTAAAGTGCTTATGAGACATTGGATCCCTCTAACGTGCTGCTTCTTCACCGTTTTAAGAGCATGGATGGGATTCATTAAAATGGCTCTTTAGATGCAAAGGGTGGAAGAGATTCCCTAAGTAGCTGAACAGTTTGAAAGCCATAATGCTAACTTTGGATTTCCATTACATGAGCTTCAGCCCCCCATAAAGGCATTCTCCCAAGCGAACACTGAAGCAGATAATCTAGAAACTGGTTATTTAGAGAGATTTGCAAAATAACAGGTACTCATAGCTCCCATTTGTATTATATAAACTATTTTTAAATAAAAACAAGATGGTTCGGGGAAGTTATAACTATAACTTTAAATACACTATGATGCTACTAACAAACTTACATTTAAATGTAAATACTGAATACATTACAATAAAACTATATACAACAGTTTGTTGAGTGATGTTCCAATTAGAGCCCTGCAAGGGCCTCAAATTTAGGCCCCAGCCCGACCCTGGCCCGAGACGCTCAGATTACGTACATTCACATGCTCTTACCCAGATGTAGACAAGGCTGATTACGTCAATCAATTTGTTTAGAAACACAGAATGAATCAGTATTTGAGTGAGTCACTGAATCATTAAATCAACCAATTTGCTCAAGAACACTAATTCATTCAGCTAAAAAACGCTGTCTTTATTAATCAGTCTCAAAATCATTCATTCAACTGATTCCCAAGAAATTTAAGAACTTGTATAATGTATGTTAAGTACCTTTGGATAAAAGCTTCTGCAAAATGAAAAATGTTTTCATCAAATTTTAATTCTCATTTGAACAAACTGATTCATTAGAATAAATCCGAATGAACATTTCAACAACTGAATTATTAAAACCTCTGGGTGCACGCAAAAAGCAACATAAAAAAGCAGTGATTTGGAGTTTTGACATGCTACAGTTCTCATTGCAAAATAGCTATTTCAAGAGTTCACGTTTCCTGGCAATCTAAATAAAATAAACATGCTGTCTGGGGAGCGAGCCGGGAGAACGGCTTGGGCGTGAGATATAAGGGAGAAGGTGGAGAAGGGGAGGAGGAGGGATGCGATCAAGGCGAGATGTGGGAACGTAGAAGCCGGGGTATTTTATAGTAAAGGAAAGTGGTATGATTGGACATGCTTGATTAGGAAATCGGCTGCCAGCCGTGGGTGATTACTGCGTTCACGATCCTCTCAAAACCATGTTTTTTGCAAAACATATACTGTATTATTACATGTTTTTTAAATAACAGTCCAAATGGTGCTACTGAAAATATAGCAGTGTACATCAGGCTAAAACTGTACAGGAGGAAAAATGGCATAGTCACAGAAGGAAACGGTGTGTACTTAAGTGAAACATAAAATGAACAGATACACAAAGAGGAAATCTAATCACTTTGAAGATGAGAGAGCACAAAAGTATGCCTTGAGAAAAAAAATGCAAACTTACAGGACTTCACAAAGATGTATTTTAGTTTGCAAAATACTAATCGCCTGAGGCTCTATTGCACTGTGGAGGCAGGGTGAGCCTTTTTTTCCTGTAAAGAAAGCACCTTTTTAGATCCAAAACATCCAAAACAGACAATCAAACAAAAATAGATGGAAGAATTTATTTGGTCCAACGGTTCGCAGCCGAGGACATAAACTACTTTGGGAAAATAAACAAGTTTGATAGCAGCGCCAGGAAAGAAATATGAAAAGTCTGGCACGCGGCAACTAAATGAGCTGCTATTTTAATAAAGCCGGCGGATAATGAAGCTTATCAATTAATGTGTTTTATGGTGCAGTTCTTTTTCTCCGTTCGAACAATGCTCTGACATCGAGATACCTTCTACTCTTCAACATGAGCCTGCGATAGATCCATCAGTCCGTTTGTTTGCAAAACCTATTGAGGGTGAGAAAAGAACGAGAGAGAACGAGAAGGAAAGAGAGAGAGGGAATGAGTGTGTTTACAAGAGCTCATTCAGCGGACACAGGGGAAGAGAAACCCTGAAGATATTTATTCAACTGGAGCAGTGTAATTCCAGCTGATACATTCATACATTTTGAAACATGGCTTTGTTAAGCTTCATTGGCCGTCTCTGGGAAACAGAATCTCTCTTCTGCTCTTTCCCTGAAACCTTGGCCTCTTGCTTTTGCTCTTTTTTCTCAGGAGCAATAAATGTTAGATTGTATTGGCACTATATAGTCCCGGCCAAATCCTATTAATATGTGTTATATTAGGTTTTTTCGTGGCAATATCGAAAAGAATCTCACTCATTCCCATCGTTCACCCTCCTAAACTTGCAGCGAGATGTGGTTCATCATCCTCAAATATAATACTTTCAGAACAAAAGCATTGCTACATTTTCCGGGAGAAAGTCCGTTTCGCACCACATGTAGACCGCTGCGTGTCTGTTAGTGACTCTCCTCCCTGCCGTCTGGCAGGCCACTCTATCCACAGATTCAAGCTCACCCAGCTTAACTAAATCAAGTGCAATTTGAAAGCAGGAGACGTGCCAGGAGTGCCATTGTGTAAGTCTTGAATAATGTAAAGCAGCTGATGCCTTTGCTTGTTGCGGAATCTCTTTGTGGCTCAAATAATTTAAGAAAAGCTTTCACGAATCGCTCTTGCGGCAACGTCGGAATGCTTTCTCTGGTCTCTAAAAACAAATTGTCGTATGCAAAGAGCCTGGCTGCCACCAAGGTCATTTCGTTCATTTACTCATCTATTTTTTTATCCCTCTTTTTCCATCTTACCCCGCCTTCTTTGTCAGTATTGACCTGTTTGTTTAGAAACGGTTTTAACCTCTGGTAACCTGAAAATAGTATCGTTACCCTATACATCTGTTTGTGATGATATACATCAACATTCATTTTTTATTAGCTCAGTGAACGCTACCAGATGTAAACCAGAAACATCACTTTGTTCTGGAAGTTCCTGAGATGTTCTCCATAATCCCAGACACGCATTTCATTAATTGACACAAACTGAATGGAACAGAACACACTGGTCTCGAGACGTGTCTGAAATGGTTTAAACTTGGCACAGTGTCATATACTCATGCAATGGGATGTTTAAATAGCATCTGTTCACGAGTCAATGACAAATAAATAGAAAGATGTTTTAAAAATCTAGTTTAAAATGCATGCCAAATTCTGAGAAATTGACTTTTGTGTTCAAGTTAGTTAAAATGTTTTTGAAAAGTTTGAATGGAGCAACTAATGTGATGTAATAAATGTTATGTGTGATAACCAAGCAATGCATTGCATTTCAAAATTTTGTTTAAATTTGATGTTTCTTCTTAGTTTGTCTTATCCGTTATGTTTAAGTTATATATTACATCTACCCCCAGTTTCACAGACAAGGCTTAAGCTAGTCCCAGACTAAATTGCATGTTTGAGCTGTCTCAGATAAAAATATC